>UEGL01000022.1:0-125161 GCA_900465325.1 Zygosaccharomyces sapae | reverse complement strand
TTGGTGGAAAATTTGCGGAAGAATCTACCAAATTTCTGTCTTTTAGAAACGTTACCGTTACTACTTGACAAAGATGGCAGTTGCTGTGTATCAGGTTTCTCAATACTCGTTTCGTGCAATTCCTGCTTCCCCAATGGTTCCCGTTCCTGTTGCGCTTCTGGTTCCCGTGCTTGCACGGAGATCTCATCCTGTGTGGTGCTAGATTCATCATCCAACTGCTCGTCACCGATTTCTTCCGGTTCTAATCCAACCTGAAGTGGAGACCCTGGCTCCAGTTGAGGTGATTCTTGCTCCTCTTCGATCAGTGAGGCTCTCGCCGACTGAAAATCGTCATCATTGGCGCTATCTAAGCTCCCTTGCGGAGAACCAGCAGGTTCAATGGGTGGTAAAAGTGGTTTAGAAAGCGGTGCCACCTCTTTATCGGAAGTACTGACGGTCGTTGGTCTGCTCTGGACACTGCTAGAGCTATCACGAGCGCTATTACGAGTGCTTTGGTTACTGCCGCTACTACTCAAAACAGTCTCGGTCGAATTAGAATTCACTAGTGGACTCATGCTGGATCGCAATCCAATTGGACTATTTCTCAACAGCGTATTTCGTGGCGGATGTGACAACGACGTCAACGACTGTGATCTCGGCATACCACCCATCGTGAGATCACCGCCGACCCTAAAACCCTTCAGAGTTTGAGCCCTCGAGGGTGGCAGCTGTAGCGGTGGTTGCTTCTGCATCGCTGGTGTGGCTTGTGTAGCGCTCGAGGACTTGGTCATGTACCTGTTCCTTGGTGTAAAATTCTCGCCATTGGGGAACTGAAATGAACTCTTCATCTGCTTCCTCTGCAGTTGGTATGGCGTCAACTGTCTTGGAGGGTGGTTGATGTCTTCTCACGCTTCTCGCTGTGGTCGTAGATCTAATGGAAGCTGCTGATGAAGACGAGGTCGCTTCTATGGGGAAGAAGGTGGAATTGACCATACATCGAACGACGAGAAACTGTTCTTCAATCCACTGCCCACCTTGCGTCTCCTACCACCGACGGCAGAAGGTATTGAAGCGTCGAAAGGTCTGATGTAGAACTCGACCTCGGTATGCTTCCATGCATGTACATGCCTGTAGCCATACTAAAGAAGATTTAATCCACTTGCTAGGTTAGCGTACCAGAGGCACAACTGCGTTGCTAATAAAGATGAAGTGGATAGAGTAGACGACTAAGTGAAAAACTGAAAACGTAAAGAAGTAGAAAATACTAGAAGATTGTTTATTTCCAAGCGAGAACTTGCCTTTCCTTTACTGATAGCTCAACGTTGACGTGATTCTTATTATTATTATTATTATTATTATTAAGTAAAAATTGTTGTCATTACTACTACAACCAGTATAATTACTATTATTGAATCTCACTCTACAGGGCTGTAACTCTTACCCCAGTAGACTCCTAAAATATCATACCGCATGTCTCTGAGATAAACATACTCGTAAACATACTTGCAAGGAGGGGCTGCGTACCCATTCTGCAGATTCGGCTGCCTTGAAACATCTACGACTAAGTGCAACCCCAGAGATTGGACACAAGGAACCCACAAGGAAACTCCTATAGATCTTCTCGACACGTAGTGTTGCATTTGCTAGCTGGCTTTCGCCTAATTCGGACCAGAGTTTCATCGCGTCGCGAGTATGAACTCAACATGGTAAGTTAGCAAACGATCAGAGGTATGGAATTGTTTGGGATTCTTGCCAGCAAACCGTTCCGTGGTTGTGCGGTGGTTTCATCTGCCTGTGAGGTAGGCTAATGTAGGAACGCATGCACCCCGATGGGCAAACCTCTTGGTGAGAAGCTCATCGCCCTTTAGTGTCATCTGACGTGAACTCCAATGTGAAAAAAAGTCTTCGAGACCGTTTGCTCTTATATCTTCAACAGCCGGACTCTCGAAGCTATAGCGCCAACCGTAGGAAATGGTTAGGTTCTTGAGATACAGAGCGATCACTCGTTCATCGAGGAATCTTGGTCTTGGTCGTCGTCTTCAGCTTCGAATTTTCCCCACATACATTTTCTCTCAGGAAATCGAATTTTCATCCGTTAAAATGGTTTCCTTCATCACTTCACCGCTAATCCTCTTGCAGCCCAGTCTTCTTGCAGTGTCGCTGCTACGTTTGACCAAAGTGCAATGAAAACTCCAGTGATCTGCCTGCGATTACGGGTGTCGCTTGTGAAACCTTGCCGATATCTTCATCAGTCTGCATTATTTTCTTCACTTTGGCGGGCGGGAAGTGAGTTTTAATTTTATCAAATACGTCTTGTAGTTCCATAACGGCTTTCTCGTCAGGCACCTTAGTCGTTGCAGCTTGGGCTGCGGCCAGCTCAGCGTCCGTGCCAGGCGGGACTGCACCTGCTAGTTGGTTTTGGTCTTCCAGCACGTTCTCATCCATTGTTATTCGCTTGTCTTGGTTTCGTGATTAGTAGTTGTCAGAGTCCGTCATGTTCAAGATTTTTCAAACAGACATACTTATATATATGTACATATATATATGTACCAGTGTGGATACAAAGAAATAGTGGGAGGAAAAAGATATCGAGGTCTGATGATTCGATCGATGCATCTTATGCTAAACACTTAAATTTACATTTACACTTATACCGTACACGTATTTATGTCTGTAGTTTTTGATTCCGACGCCATCTACACAATTAGGTATCTAATTGGAATGTGGATTAGTTTGATGGCATAACCAATTACACCGACTGAGACAAAACCGATACCAACAGCTCTTACGATTTTGACATATTCCTTTGTATCGGGTTTTGCACTTGTTAAGGAATTGTGATCCTTCTTTGACGAACTCTAGTGGAGCTTCTGCCAATTTGTCAATTTGGTTGTTTTCAGATTTTCAACAGGTTTAGCCATTTCGTAAAGGTACCGGCAGCGAAGTCTGACAGCAGTAAGTGGTTGATTCGCTTGTTGTTAGCAGTGCTGTGAGTTCTTGTACGTGTTCAATTATTTCATCTTTGAATCGGTGGATCGGATTAGCTGCGCGCGAAGGAGGAGGTAACCTCCTTTAGTGATCTACACCGGTCTGGCAGAACAATAAACATGTTCAGCGGCTAACAAAATGCGATTCCCTTGCTAAAGTTACATAATTTCTATCCTAAAATCCATGCCACTCTTCAACCTCTTCGTCGTCGTCGTCATCCTCTTCTTCGACTTCTTCCTCTCCGTCCTTTTCTGCCTTCTTAGACAATCCAACGTCAATCCCCACTGGCTCCATCTTTCGTCTTGCAGAAGACCATGCTTGATCTTGTTCCTTAGCACTTTACTGTTATCCACGTTTGACAGCAACGCTTGGAAAATCGCTAGGAATGACTTCAAGGGTGTTCCACTGATCAATTCAGCCATCTGTGATTTTTCCTCACCTTCGAAAAGCCTTTGCCATTCATCCAAGAGGATATCCATGATGTGTATTGGGATACCATTGGCGACCTTGGGTGATCCGCTTAGTGGTATGCGTTTCATCACTTTCTCCAAATAAGTTTCAACTAGTTTGGGGACCAGTCTCTCGACTGTAGATATTTTAGTTGGTTGTACAGGACTCTTCTCATGAGTAACAGGTATTTATCCAAGCGGTACCTGTCGATTTGGAGCCATTCCATCATCATGATTTTGTAAAATGCACGGCTGAATTTGATAAATGCCTGATCGTTTAAGGTCAGTTCATCGCCATCTTTATTCTGGTTCTTGTCTTGCAGGTAGAGCGTGTGCAGCTCAGCCAACTCGTTAGCCAGTCTCTGTTGTGGTCTTGGACGATCGCTAAACCACATGGCAAAGTAGAGTCCCTTCCACAATTTGTTGAACTGCATTTGCTTTGACTGCTTTACCGGTTTGGCCGTCAAGTACTTTTGAAGTTTCTCCAAAGCATTGTCTCTAACGGGTTTGCTGTTAGAAGCCAGTTGCTTCACAAACGCCGAAGTATCCATTACCAATGGTGGTGGTTTTCTCTTGGAATGTTTCTTATTACTCTTCACAAGCTCATCTCAAGCTCACCTAATCACATCTTCAAATTTTTCAAAATTTTTTTAATTCCATCTCATCGCATAGTGAAATGGGAAGAAAAAAAAATCCGTTGACTGTGACTGGCGGCGTTCAGCCGTACAAATCCTCAAGATCTTTCCTGCTTCTAGCAGTTCCCTTTGTTCTTTGGGCCTGTCTCTCATCCTTGGGATGATCCGTCTTCTTAGGTTCTCTCTCTTGCCTCTTCATCATTTCGTATTGGGTTGGGTTCGCTACTAAAACATGCTTAGCCTTTGCATCGTTCTCTTCATCGTCTCGAACCCCATACGTCTTGCATGTGTCCTGCTAAAGCGGTTTAGGTTTTGTAATTCTTGCGCTTCACCAGTGAGATGCCTGTGAAACATGTGGGAATCGTTATCGATAAATCCCAATTTTTCACTTTTGTAAACCCTTGACTTGGGATCGTATCTCAGCTCAGAAGAGTTTAAATCATTTAGATAAGCAGCCTTGTCCTCTCTGAGTCTTACTGAAGCTTTTAGTTTCGTATTTTGAGAATCATCCTGCTTAAGTGCGCCAACGTGATCTTTGTAAAGACCTAATTTCATCAGTTCAATTTCTTCATCTGTATCCCAGTCTTCGTCTTGCAATTTATTAGACTTGGGTTGTGAAGGGGTCTTCCAATTCCTTAGTACTTCGTCGTATTCCTTACCGGTATATCCGAACCATCTATCTTGTTTAGCATCCCAATCTGCCACTTGAGAAGCTTTGCGTTTGACTACAAATTCCCTATCGTTAGCTTTGAGGATTTTTGGGTCTTTCCAAACAGTCTCTCTTCAAGTGATCACTGGATCCGCAGTTTAAACACTTGGGTTTGACATCATCCTTGTTTAATCGTACTGTTTCAAATTCATCGTGAATTCCTGGACCCAATTTGGGCTCTGAGTTGTTGTCAATATCTAGTGTGCCCTTCTTATTCTGTCTGTGATGACGTAGGTAGTCTTCTTCTTTACCAGCGGCTTCTTGATAATACCACGGTTGGTTTTAATGTATCGTGGTAAGTGAATATTTTCCTTCGGTTTCTCACTCATTATTGCTAGACAGGGTCTCTGACGTGAATCGACAGTTGTGGCAACCTAGCAATGCTATAACTTGTTAGTATCTTTTGCATATCTCTTACAAGTGCCTTGCAAAGTACTTTCAGGTGATGAGTTATGTAGTTCAGAAGGAAAAATAAAAATTAAATTCTTCCCCGCCAGGACTCGAACCTGGAATCTTCCGGTTCGTAGCCGGACGCCGTGACCATTGGGCCACGAGGAACAAGAATTCTTACGATGGCTACTTTAACTTCTGTTTTGCTGTATGAACATTTCAAAGCGTTAGTATGGTCCACTTGAGTTTGTGAGTTGTATGTATTGCTGAATCACTTGGGCGTTTATAGTGCATCCTTGATAATTTTCACCTTGATAAATAGTTTTAAAGTCTTCCATTTCAACAAATTGTCATTCTTTTACTTCTAAATGTTGTTTTTCCAAGCAAATCATTAAATATAATTGTAGGAACCAGGGAACAAAGGAAGCACCTTCAATAATATATTAAATAAATACACGTACAAATTATAAAGTCGGAACGAAAACAAAAACAAAATTACAATTATCAAAACTCTGGGTATTATATATGCTTCGACTTCAATCTCTTGCTTTCTTACGCCTCTTCTTCTCCATTTCATGCTTTCTTAACCATTCTTCTTCACGCTTATCCTCCAACCTAGCCATTTTTCTCGCCCTTTCTTCTTCTTCAATAATCTCTCCCTCGTTTGCTTCCATATCATCCTCATCCTCATCGTCAAATGCATAGTCAGAACGCCTCTTACCTCTATTGAAGAGGGCCCAAATTTCGTCACGGTCATAACCAGGATCTCTCTCCATGGCACTTCTATCTTCTTCCTCGTCATCTTCTATAAAGTCATCCATATCACTTTCATATTCATCCTGCTGTGTTTCTTGTACTCTGGAGGCCTTCTTCTTTGCTTCAAGTCTTCTACGAATAAGCTCATTGGGTTTTGCAAAATCATTCTTGTGTGATGTCAACTTAGGAGGTTTAGGTTTCTTAACGATTGGTGTTGTCTGACTCTTCACAGCTGCTTTTGCAATTTCTTGGGATCCCGCCCTTCTTCGTCTATCTGGATTTTTGAAGCCTGGTTTGTTAATATGAGGCCTAGGCCGTGATTGAGGTTCAGATGGTGTCCCAACTGGGGTTGTACTGCTACTCTTACTAGCACTACCACCACCGTTGGAGTGAGCATTATTCTCAGCTTGCTTCATTAATTCGTCAAAACTCATCTTCTTAATAGGTTCCGGTTTCTTCTTTTGAGCAACCGAAATATGTGTCGGTCTATTCAATCCATTATTACTACTACTAGATTTCTTTTGAACCTTGAAACCGTCTTGTTCTCATCATCAGGGTCCTTTTTGCACTTCTTCTTGGCGCCGACGTCCTTTTACTAGCTGTAGCCTTTTGGAAAGCTCACCTTTTTCAACAGTTCCTGCTGACGCTTTTCCTTAAGCCTCCTAACGGCAGGGTCTTCCTCTCTAGTATAACTCTTTGGCAGCAAAGATGGGGCC
Organism: Zygosaccharomyces sapae; assembly: GCA_900465325.1. Classification (NCBI taxonomy): domain Eukaryota; kingdom Fungi; phylum Ascomycota; class Saccharomycetes; order Saccharomycetales; family Saccharomycetaceae; genus Zygosaccharomyces; species Zygosaccharomyces sapae. Next base: position 118,539 of record UEGL01000022.1, on the reverse strand, counting down.
TGGTAGGTTTCCGGTTGTGAACTAGGAGGATTTGCTTTAGGAGGAGCCACGGGGATAGATTTTCTAAGATTGGATATCTTAGATAGAAAACTCATCTTGATTATGCGGAGGACCCGCTACTAAACTCTTGACTCTTGAGTCACTTTAAAGTATTGTAGCTAATTGTAGCTCTTCCTCACAAACAAACATACTTCTTGCTCAAGGACTTTCGAGAGAAGTTCAATTCCATTGACCTAAGTCATTTCTTACGAAATTAGTAAAGCATGTAATGGGTCTACAGAAATGGCTTCAATTGGCTTATTTGAAAACCTAATAGGACGCTCTACTACATTCTATAGCATTCTATAGACACATTTACCCACATGTGTGGTTATCCATGCCTTAATCCTGTTCTGACATATTCAATTCATCCAAAATTCGTCATAGCTATCGTTATCGTCTTGACCATCCTGCAAATCTACTCTGTGCTTAGATTCAGCCTGCCCTCTTCAGATGCATTCATATCCTCATCATCAGCCTCTATTTCGGGTTCACGTTGTGGTTCAGGGGCAACCTCATGGCCTTCAACAATAAAACCTCCCATCATTTCATCATCACCACCATCATCAACTTCACCGTGATCATTAGCATCCAGTGCACCATTCTCGCTACCACCCTGTGCACTTCTTCCACTTTACCATAAGTAGTATTCAGTTCGCTCTTGATACGTAGTTTAACAAGTAAGAGATTCCATCTGGTCAAATTTTCCAACTCTCTCCTTTCGAAATCTTCCTGCTCAGCGGTATTTTCTAATCCTTCAATAGCACAAAGAACTGCATCTTTAAACCATCTAGCCACTACAACTCCTCCAATTACAGGTTTGGTAGATCTACCTTTCTCGAAGTTGAATGATGTCACTGCACGAGCATGTTCGATACGTAGAAGTCGCGCGGCTTTAACCGCCAAATCGCTCTTGATCAAAACACAGTTATATGGAATCATAGACGGTACAAACACTTCGATGTTTTCAAATGCATTCTTGACGATCTTTCCATCAGGTTCCGATGCCAAAGGCGGTACGTAAAGTTCTGTATCCTCACATGAGTACAAGTTTTCCTCTTCATCTTCCTCTTTCCCCGACCTAGTACGTTTGGGAACTTTTTCATACTTCTACTACCAACTTTGAGAACTCGTCCCTCCATGTACCATTGTCTCGCAGATTTGAGATCGAGGATATTCTTTTCTCATAAACTTTCCAAAGATCCTTTTATTATGAACGTTTAAATAGCCACACTCTTTACAACCGGGTTTCACAATCTGATTGATTTTAAATCCTTTTCCAATATGTATCTTGGATGGTTCTTTAAATCTTGGATGTTATCGGGCATTCCTTCGCTTTCATCCCTTTGTTCGAAATATTCATCTTCATAGTCATCCATGCGAGTCCTCTTGCGTTCATGTAATCTCTTTAGCACTTTTGCATACCAGTCATCACCTTGAGGATCTTTAGTAATTCTTTTACGAATACATTTACAATTGAACCAATGTGAATATCTCCTTGTCACATCACGGACACCCTTCTTCCTATCGAATCCAATCACGTATCTTAACATGTTTCTTTGACAACACCCTGTTCCCCGAGGCTCTAATTTCGATTGGCTCCTAATCTGTTCCATAGTCTTTAAATTTATAGCATCAACGGTAATCCATTTTTACTGAATTTATCCCAAACTTCACACCAAAATATTGGGTACTTGAAAGGGTGGAAGGTGATACATGCCGATTTCTAGTGTCTGCAACCTTTAAATCAGAAAAATCAGGAGGCTGTAAAGACATTATAAGCCTTGCATTAACATTACAAGATCGTAATAGCGCTACAAAACCTTGTGCTGCCATGTCTCTATCACCTACACCCTTTAACACCTGTTTGACAAAGTCCTTCTCAGTGAGTCTCAATCTCTTGTTATAAGGTACCCTAATTTCATCCCAAAATTTCATGTAACAACCTGTACCTTCATAGCCCTTCATGATTTTCCAGTGCTTGTTCCAAATCTCCATACACATCTTTAACCCGTCCAACAATTTTCTTGTGCTTCTTAGCGGTAATTCTTCGTCTTTCTCAGGATGTAAATTTTCCAATATTTTGTCAGGTACTAACCTACACAGTTTTTCTGCAGTTTACTATTATTAATCCAATCATTTCTCACATATCCGTGGAACAAAGTCCTATTAGAAGCCATATGGAAATATCGACGCCAATGTCTTTCATCATTGGAGACTACATTTCTAGCCTTCTTAGTAACCTTAGAGTCCGTCTTTCTAGTATCTACTGACACTGAAATATCACCAAGGGGTTCAGGCGTTCCTACTGGTTCAGTGACATCTTCAAACTCATCACTCTGATAATCGTTGTCATCAGTATTATAATCGTCGTCACCGCCTTCATCATGATGGGCGTCATTACTACTGTTCTCTTCGTTATTACGATCATTCTCATTGGCCTCTTCAAACAGTTCATCTGTCGATTCGACTTCGATTACCTCTGGTTCTGGTGATGATGATTCCACTTTAATCACTTCCGATGGTTGCTTTGGCGGTTGTCTGCCTCTCTTACGCTTCAAAGGTCTCTGAGGTTCATCCTTCTTCTCTCGAAGTACATCTCGTATCAGCTTGAAATACTCTGGTGACAACTTTTCCCCATAGTTTGTTCATGCTTTATGTAGAAGCCTTGTAAATGAGACTTCACATTTTTCAACTTTGGGCTTGTTCCGTATCTATAAGCTTTAACCATACATACTCACACATTATATACATAGACGTACGTAGAAATGCGAGATTCTTGAGGCGTAATGCTCGAGAGAGTAGCCCTCAGATTCCTTGGGGTTGATAAACCCGCCATTTTATTTGGTGTTCTTCAAATCCTCCACCTTACCTAATAGTTCCTCCAAATACTCATCTCTAATTACAGCCCCCTCATGAGTTAACTGCATAGCCTTCAAAGAGCCGTGTAAATGCTTCAAGTAATCGTAATTAGCACCACTAGGCCCCACCGAAGTTGCAATAACCTTTGAAGTTTCTTCTATAGGTTCAGGTCCAATAAAAGAGTCATTAGTCACCTGACCGATGTAAACATGGGTAATGAGAACCTTGCGATGTACCACTGGATGTAGTGGCAGTTGTTGCACTACCGGGTGTTCTTCATCATCTGAGGAAGTCTCCAGATGCACTTCCACTTCATGTAAGGTGTATCCACCTTGTTCTCGAACGTCCAAATAATCTCTAACCTCATCTGCTCTATCAGGCGGTATGTAATAAACGACACCAGTAGTCATTAATGTGTCGTTATATCTTTTAGATCATGATAAAAACTCTGGTTCGATTCGATATCTTCCTTGCCTATCAAAGTCACAACTCTGCCTGGATAATCTTCAGTTCCTCTGTGATCAGTAGATGACTGCCAAAACCTGCGCATGTAGCCAGATATGATCGCAGGGATTCTTAATGTATAATGGGGAGGAGGTTTGTAAATTAGGGAACCGTATCCAAGAACCAAAGTCCCTCCGATCTCGTCATACTAGTTATATGTCTGTAACAGTTCGGTTAGCTTTTAACTAAAGACGTGATGACCTAAGTTAAATTCAAAGTAAGTTTATGTTATAGAGATGTCGGTACTAATAACAAAAGTATACAATAACAATAAATAAATATGCTACATTTATCCAACTGACAAGAAGAAGGAAAAGAGTAAAAATCAAACACCAGTGTTGTCCAAAAGAAGTAATTTCCTGATAATTTTTGTTCCTTATCCATTTGAGAATCCAATTTGTTAATTCTTGGTCTGAAAGAGTTTGGATCTCTTCTGAAAGTAACATTCAAATTCTTCAAAATCTGTTACAACCGGTGACTAATGATTCAGGAGCACCTGAATGAGCAGCCTTTGATGGTATACCATCGAAGACAATAACTCTATCAGCCAAATAGGTAGCCATGATGAAATCGTGTTCGACAATGAATGCAGTCTTTTGTTGTGCATGATGAATCTTCTGATGACTTTTGAACAGATGATACGTTGTTCAGAATCCAAATAAGCAGAAGGTTCATCAATCAAGTAGATATCGGCTGGAATACCGAGGGCAAGGACGATAGCAACTCTTTGCAATTCACCACCAGAAAGGTGCTGAACTTCTTGATCGATGATATCCTCGATCTTCAAAGGCTTAACCACATCCGTTTGAAATTGTGGTGACAGGAATTGGCCTCTGATTTTCTTGAAGAACAATTGTCTGACGGTACCTGGGAATTTAGGAGCGATCTTTTGTGGTTTCATGGAGACGTTAGACCTGGAAACTTGTTGACCGTTGTCAGCAGGAAGGGCACCAGCTAATAATTTGATTAAAGTGGTCTTACCAGTACCATTTTCACCCATCATGACCAAAATTTCAGAATCACTGAATTCACCAGCATCAACAGTCAGCTTGAAATCACCTTGCGTCTTTGTCATCGAAGGGTAAGAAAGCTCACGTGTAGCTTCGTCCTTGACTTCATCACCTGTATCGGCTAATCTGAATTGTAACTGTTCGCTTCTGAATCTCATATTTTCAGCAGGAATGTGACCATCCAAGAAGATATTGATACCTTCTCTAACGGATGATGGTAGTGTAACCACACCGTAAACACTTGGAACACCATAAAGAATACAGATGAAGTCGGATAAGTAATCCAAAACCGAAAGATCGTGTTCAACAGTGATGACATACTTGGTAGGGTCCAATAAAGATCTGATAGATTGGGCCGCATTCAAACGTTGTTTGACATCCAAATAGGACGATGGTTCGTCAAACATGTAAACATCTGCCTCCTGAATACATGAAATAGCAATGGCAAATCTTTGCAATTCACCACCGGAAAGATTACCGATTTCACGCTTCAAAACGTGCATTAGATCTAGCTGGGACAAGTAGTATTTAATTTCCTCTTGAGGCTTTTCCATTCTCAACTTCAACAGTTCACCAACTTTTGTACAGGTCCTTTGATGGCTCTTGGAATGTTATCCACATATTGGGGCTTGATGATTGCCTTGATATCGTCCTCGAGAACCTTGGTGAAATAATTCTGCAACTCAGAACCACGGAAATGTCTAATGATTTCTTGCCATTCGGGTGGATCCTCATATCTACCCAGGTTAGGCTTCTGTTTTCCTGCTAGGATTTTCAAGGCGGTAGATTTACCGATACCGTTGGTACCAACAAGACCGAGCACTTGACCTGGTCTTGGGGTTGGCAGACGATGCAACTTGAAACTGTTAGCGGAATAACGATGTGTAACGTGCTGCTCTAAATTCGTAGGCAAATTGATAATATTGATTGCACCGAACGGACATTTCTTAACACAGATACCACAACCAATACACAGCACTTCGGAGATAAATGCGATCTTGGAAGTTGGTGTAACCTCAATACAGAGCTTACCGGTCTTCACCACCGGACAGGAGCGTTTACACTCTTGACGACACTTCTTAGGTTTACATCTGTCAGGGTTGACAATGGCGATACGGGTATTCTTTTCACTCATTATGCTGTCTAAAATCTATCAACTGTTACAACGACAACGACGGCAACAACAGCCACGGCAAGACCAGAATAGATGTTTCTCGACCTGATGCACACTGGAAATTGCTTTTCACACGATATGGTATGCTTGACATTTTTTTCATCTTCATCGCGATGAGCTCTGGTGAAAAAAAAAATTTTCAAGACGGACGGGTAACCATATCTTTTGGAGTATATAAGCAGCAGGAATTAAGGCCGCATCTCCTACCTTCTTCATATCACAGTGTAAATAGTGAGTACGGCTCGCATCATCAAACAAAGTTAGAACTGGGCGGTTATTGCAGTTTTGGGGGCGGGATTAGTGCATGTACAGGGTATGCTAGGGACTGGTACCTTCTCAGGCCCTCTTCCCACTGGTTATTGATTGGAATTCCATGGTTTTTTTTCTCCGTTTGTTCTGATTGTATTCTTCGATTTTGGCGTTTCTTTCGGTGATTTTTGAATTTTAGCGGTTCCCCTGTGCTCTTGTGGGAGTTGGGTATAAGCTACAGCCTCTTATGGGTAGAGGTTGTTTATCTTTACTCTTTGACAGCCCGCTGTTTGTTGTTGTTGTGTCTTGCATTGCGTTATCGATGCCCGGTATAAGTGTATGCCGTCGTTGATAAGTTGTAGAATGGACAGCTGTCGGATGCTTTTGGAGCTGTCAAGCATCAGCATGGCTATCAGTCCTATATTAGATTATCCGTTACCCTCCTCTTGTGTTTTTCTTTCAGTTGACCTTTTCGTAGTTGGTCAGTAGACTTGGGAGAAGGATTGAACTAATCTTGTATCGTCAGATAGTGAGAGGAGAAAGGAAGAAGAAGAAGAAGCTACTGCTGCTAATACTTAGGGAAGTTCAACAGCACTAGGCTCTGTTGAATCGTTCACCAGTTGAAACACTCTCTTAAGCACTTTTTTTTTAAAAGTTTACATACACAGGCAAAAAGGTTGTGAAGAGACACGAATTTACGCTGCTTTATTATCAAACTGGCCAAGAGATACAACAATCTTCAGGACAAGCCTCAGATTCTGTGAGATTGATTCAAATCTATTGAACTGCTAGAAATTAGTAAATTCACTTGACATTGTCTCAATTCTTTTTTAATTTTTTTTCTTCTAACCATTTGATTGAACTGCTGCTTCGAGATCAATGGGTAGGGATATAGATGAGGAAGTTCTGGAAAATCCGGAACTCTATGGATTGAGAAGATCACATAGAGCGTCTGCACATCCAACGACAAAGTACTTTAGCGATGACGAGGATGCGGACGAAGATGAAGACGATGGACCCGTTATGGGATCTAGACGTAGAAAAATAGACAGTATGATCCTGATGCAGATGAAGGTGATATAGCTGAAGAGGAGGACGAGGAAGAGGAAGAGGAATCAGGTGATGAAGAAGGAGACGACGACGACTATTTTGGGTCACCTGTAAAATCGAAGAGACGCAATCAAGGGAGCAATCATGGAAGGAAGGTAGGCCCACCAAAGTTAAAGAAGAGAAAATACCTACCAGATTTTCGAACCGTACAAGTAAGGCCGTCAATTATAATATAGACTATTCTGATGAGGATTTACTAGAGTCTGATGACGAAGGGAAAACCCACGATAACAACAATAATGACGAAATGGATGACGAGATGGATTCGGATGATGAACAAATGTACTATTCCACGACTCCTCAGGCTGCAGAAGAGGATCGTGGTGTGGACCTAGTGATTACACATAAGCTGAAGGATGGCATCGATCCACAAGTGGAGAGCCAGGTGCCTGAATTGAGTCAGTGTAAGGAAAATTATCTATTTCTTATCAAATGGAGTGATGAATCGTATTTGCATAATACTTGGGAGGAGTATGAAACTTTAAAACAGTATCGTGGTATTAAGAGAGTGGATAACTACTGCAAACAGTTTATCATGCAGGATTTAGAATTCAGATTAGATCCGTATGTGACGGCTGAAGATTTAGAAATTATGGACATGGAGCGTGAAAGGCGGTTAGACGAATTTAAAGAATTCGAGGAACCCGAGAGAATTGTCGACAGTCAACGTATCACCGACGATGAAGGCGTATCACAATTACAATATCTGGTTAAATGGCATCGTTTGAACTACGATGAAGCCACTTGGGAAAACGCAACCGAAATTGTGAAACTGGCACCAGAACAAGTTAAGCATTTCCAAAATAGAACGAATTCAAAGATTTTACCACAATATTCCAGTTCCTACTCATCTCAAAGACCTCGTTTTGAAAAACTAAGTGTACAACCACCATTCATAAAAATGGTGAATTGAGAGATTTCCAACTGACCGGTATCAATTGGATGGCATTTCTTTGGTCGAAGAATGACAACGGTATCTTAGCAGACGAAATGGGGTTGGGTAAAACCGTTCAAACGGTGGCATTTATCAGCTGGTTAATTTATGCACGAAGGCAGAATGGGCCTCATCTCATCGTGGTCCCACTTTCTACGATGCCGTCTTGGCAAGAGACCTTCGATAAATGGGCTCCTGATTTAAATTGTATATGTTACATGGGGAATCAGAAGTCTAGAGACGCTATTAGAGAGTATGAATTTTACACAAATCCTCAGGCGAAGGGTAAGAAAAACGTTAAATTTAACGTATTGCTCACCACATATGAATACGTGTTAAAAGATCGTTACGAATTCAGTACTATAAAATGGCAATTCATGGCGGTTGATGAAGCTCATAGGTTGAAGAATGCAGAATCCTCACTTTATGAGTCTTTGAATAGTCTCAAAGTCTCCAATCGTCTTTTGATCACTGGTACCCCATTGCAAAACAACATTAAGGAATTGGCAGCACTGGTAAATTTCTTGATGCCCGGAAGATTTACCATAGATCAAGAAATTGATTTCGAAAACCAGGATGATGAACAGGAACAATACATTAGAGATCTACACCAAAGGTTACAGCCATTCATTTTGCGTCGTCTGAAAAGGATGTGGAGAAGTCACTACCGTCTAAGACAGAACGTATTTTACGTGTGGAATTGTCCGATGTACAAACAGAATACTACAGAAACATTTTAACCAAGAATTATAGTGCATTAACAGCAGGTGCTAAAGGTGGTCATTTCTCACTTTTAAACATCATGAATGAACTGAAAAAGGCTCAAATCATCCTTATTTATTCGATAATGCTGAAGAAAGAGTTCTTGAAAAATTTGGTGACGGTAATAGATCCAGAGAAAACATCCTTAGGGGTTTAATTATGTCATCTGGTAAAATGGTTTTACTTGATAAATTACTGACCAGGTTAAAGAAGGATGGTCACCGTGTATTGATCTTTTCACAAATGGTAAGAATGCTTGACATATTAGGAGATTATTTGTCGATTAAGGGAATCAACTTCCAAAGGTTAGACGGTACCGTTCCATCTAATCAAAGAAGGATTTCCATCGATCACTTTAATGCACCTGACTCCAACGATTTCGTATTTCTATTGTCTACCAGAGCTGGTGGGTTGGGTATCAATTTGATGACAGCAGATACAGTAATCATCTTTGATTCTGATTGGAATCCACAAGCGGATTTACAGGCTATGGCTAGAGCTCATCGTATTGGTCAGAAAAACCATGTCATGGTTTACAGATTGGTTTCAAAGATACTGTGGAAGAAGAAGTCCTAGAAAGAGCCCGTAAGAAAATGATTTTGGAATATGCTATCATTTCTCTTGGTGTCACTGATGGTAACAAATACAACAAGAAGAATGAACCCTCTGCAGGTGAACTATCGGAAATTTTGAAATTTGGTGCTGGTAATATGTTCACTGCCAAGGACAACCAAAGGAAATTAGAAGACTTGAATTTAGATGACGTTTTGAATCATGCTGAAGACCACGTAACGACTCCGGACCTCGGTGAATCCCATCTCGGTGGTGAAGAATTTTAAAGCAATTCGAAGTTACCGATTACAAGGCAGATGTGGATTGGGATGACATTATTCCTGAAGATGAATTGAAGAAATTGCAAGACGAGGATCAGAAACGTAGGGATGATGAGTACGTTCACGAGCAATTGCAACTGATGAATCGTAGAAATAACGCCTTAAAGAAGATTAAGGATAGCGTTAACGGCGACGGGTCCACCCAGGGATCCGAAGACGAAAGTGGTACTAAGGCAGCTAGGAGACGTGATAAAGTGAACAATACAGAGGATTTGGAGGAGAGAGAGATACGTGCGCTTTACAAAGCTGTACTCAAGCATGGTGACATTACAGAGATGTTTGATACTTTGATAGCTGATGGTTCGTTACCGGATAAATCAATCGAGAAGTATGAAGAAGCATATTTGCAAATGATAGAAGACGCTAGAGAGTATCTGGAGAAAGAGGAACGTAAGAGAACTCAAATCATGGAAACTTTAGAGGGTGATGCACGTAACTATAGGTCGAAACTAAAATCCGGTGAAATCAAGCAAGACGGTCAACCAAAGGATAACCCATTGACCAGGTTAGCGGCTAAGAGGAAAGAGAAGAAGGCTGTTTTATTCCAATTCGAAGATATGAAGAATTTGAACGCAGAGTCATTGGTCAACAGAGTAGAAGATATGAAATTGCTGAAAGGGTACATCGATAAGCATTACAAGGATGATCCATTAAAATTCAAATTTAACTCTCAACAACCAAAGGCGGTACAGAATTGGAACTGTCGCTGGGAAAAATCCGATGACGAAAAACTTATCGTCGGTGTGTACAAGTACGGCTACGGATCATGGTCCCAAATACGAGATGACCCATTCCTTGGATTGGAGAACAAGATTTTTCTCAATGACGCAGGCGGTGGGAACGCTGCAGCTGGAGCCGCAGGTGCAACTCAAGAAGCATCATCAGCATCAGATAAAAAGACCAAAGGTTCAAAGAAGGTTCCAGGTGCCATCCATTTGGGTAGGAGAATCGATTATTTAACCACAGTCTTGAGAGACGAATCTAATGAAACGAACGAATCCACTGGCCCAAAGCGCCGTAAACCAGCAAGTAAGGCAGGTACTCCCGACACTGGTAATGATCCTCCCACTAAACGTATGAAGCCCCTACCGCGAGGTCCGGCATCCATGAGTCCGTCTCGTGCTGGTTCCAGCTCCTCTACCAACGGTAAGGGTAGTAAACCACCGAAACTTTCTCACAGCAATGGTAACAGTAGTAACGGTAAAACAGCGGGAACGAAGCCTCGGCCGGTAATAACAAAGTGGTTCTACACCGCCTGTACACCTGAAGGAGTATGACAGTATGGATGAAGAGGACTGCATGAGAGCCATGGGTGCGATGAGAACTTCTTTGAAACGTCTAAGGCGTGGCGGTAGGGCCTGGATCGTAAAGAATGGGCCCAAATCCTCAAGACTGAATTGACGGCAATCGGCAATCACATAGAATCCCAAAGACTTCTTCGAAAAGGAAAAATCCTGAGAAACTCCGTAAACATCTCTGGTCATATTCGGCCAATTTTGGCCCGCTGCCGTCAAGAGTAGTAAACTTATGGCCATGTACGATAAGATCACAGGTTCGCAAAGGAAACCAGATGCCTAAAACTACACCAAGAAGAGACCAAAGAGAAAAACAACAAAACGAGATCAAATTCAGGATACTACAAACTACCTTTACTACGAGAAACATCAACGTAAACATATAAACTGTATAATACCTTGTTTTCCCTCTAATACATCAACGATTAAAGTGATATATAGTTCACCGGTATACGAGCCTAGATCCATCATGTGACAAACACGTGAGATACACATGCTCTAAGTCACCGTGATCATTGCATACGTATATGCGGATTTTCCTTTTGCGTTTCTTTTGTGTCCGGATTGGAAACGAAAGGAGGAAGAAAAAAATTTTTTCATCAAAGCTCATGAGCTCATCATCAACTCGCTGTTCTTGACCGACTCTCTCTTTATCTTAGTTAATGTTTGAAAACTTTTAGAAGAGGAATAAACACTCTGGATTTGAATTATAATTTGGATTCTTTGAGGCAAGATACTCTGACTATTAGAAACCGTTTGAAAACAAACAAAGGGCAAGTCATTCTTACCTCTAATAAACAGCTTTTGGTTCTCCATCCTTTAGCTATAATCCAATACTTATAAAAAACCAAAAAATCAAAAATAATTTAAAAACGTCTAAGCCATGTCTGATATTGCCGATAAGACTGCTGAACAATTGGAGCAATTGAATTTGCAAGAAGCTCCTCAGACGGCCCCAACCTCTACCGATTCTGATAGCCAAAGGTGGAGACTACGACTGCATCTCTTTATGTAGGTGAGTTGGATCCAACGGTTTCTGAAGCCTTGTTGTACGATATCTTTTCACCAATCGGATCTGTTTCCTCCATCCGTGTTTGCCGTGATGCTATCACCAAGACCTCTCTTGGTTACGCTTACGTTAACTTCAACGACTATGAGGCAGGTAAGCAAGCAATTGAAAAGTTGAACTACACCCCAATCAAGGGCCAACCTTGCCGTATCATGTGGTCTCAACGTGACCCATCTTTGAGAAAGAAGGGCTCTGGTAACATCTTTATCAAGAACTTGCACTCTGACATCGACAACAAGGCCCTTCACGACACTTTCTCTGTGTTCGGTAACATTTTGTCATGTAAGATTGCTACTGACGAAGTCACTGGTAAGTCAAGGGTTTCGGTTTCGTTCATTTTGAAAGTGACGAGGCTGCAAGAGAAGCCATTGACGCTATCAACGGCATGTTGCTAAACGGCCAAGAAGTGTACGTTGCTCCTCACGTTTCTAGAAAGGATCGTCAATCTAAACTTGAAGAAGCAAAGGCCAACTACACCAACGTTTACATTAAGAACATCAACTTGGAAACTCGTGACGAAGACTTCGAAGAGTTCTTCAAGAAGATTGGTCCTGTCACTTCTATCCACTTGGAAAAGGACGCTGAAGGTAAATTGAGAGGCTTCGGTTTCGTCAACTACGAAACTCACGCCGATGCCGCTAAAGCTGTGGAGGAATTGAACGGTGCTGAATTCAACGGCCAACAATTGCACGTTGGTCGTGCTCAAAAGAAGTACGAACGTCAACAGGAATTGAGAAGACAATACGAGCAATCCAAGTTGGAAAGATGGAAAAATACCAAGGTGTTAACCTATTCATCAAGAACTTGGACGACTCCATTGACGACGAGCGTTTGAGAGAAGAATTCTCCCCATTCGGTACTATTACTTCTGTTAAGGTTATGACTACTGAAAACGGCAAATCCAAGGGTTTCGGTTTTGTTTGTTTCTCAACCCCAGAGGAAGCTACCAAGGCCATCACTGAGAAGAACCAACAAATCGTTGCTGGCAAGCCACTTTACGTTGCCATTGCTCAAAGAAAGGATGTCAGACGCTCTCAGTTGGCTCAACAAATTCAAGCCAGAAACCAAATGAGATACCAGCAAGTTACCGCCGCAGCTGCCGCTGCCGCTGCCGGTATGCGTGGTCAATTCATGCCACCAATGTTCTACGGTGTCATGCCACCAAGAGGTGTCCCATTCAACGGTCCAAACCCACAACAATTGGCTGCCATGGGTGGATTGCCAAAGAACGGCATGCCACCACAACAATTCAGAAACGGCCCAATGTACGGTGTCCCACCCAGGGCGCACCACAACAAGCCGGTTTCATCAGAAACGGTGCCAACGCTAACCAATTCTACCAACAAAAGCAAAGACAATTGTTGGGTGAACAACTTTACAAGAAAGTTTTCGCTAGAACTTCTGACGAAGAGGCCGCTGGTAAAATCACCGGTATGATTTTAGATTTGCCCTCTCAAGAAGTCGTTCCTCTATTGGAAAGTGATGAATTGTTCGAACAACATTTCAAGGAGGCTTTTGCTGCTTATGAAACTTTCAAGCAAGAGCAAGAACAACAAAACGTTCAAGCTGCTTAAGCTGCTGCTGAACCACTTTCCTTTCTCCCTTTTTCACACTCCCTCCCCGCTGATTTCCTGATATCTAACATGCTAAACTAGCTCAAACACAAATTCATTGTCAAATTGTTGTTTTTTATTATTACTATTTTTTTTCTATTACTATTATTAAATCTGAATTTGAACAAGTTTTGATCAATTTTCTGACTACCAATCTCCCTCTTTACCTGCAACTGGTGTCTAGTTTATATTAGCTGTAATATTTACTCAGTTTCTCGCACGGCTCATGCAGCATGTGCCTCGATCGATGGGAATCGTCTTGAATAACGAGGAAAACTATCGGTAACCTCTGGAAAATTTTTACTCGTGCGCTAACCCGAGTTATCCGGTATTACTCATTTAAACCGCCCATCTCTTGACATGTTACCCGCACCCAGATCGCTACAATCATGGGAGTTTCGGGTTAGGGGCATAAGATGTTATAATACCGTTATAACAAAACTTGATGAGCAGTGAAAACTCTGCTTGTATATAGTAAAGAGGCAAGCACAATACCAACGCTAGGCTCCCATTTGTTATAATGGCTTCGTTACCGAAAAGGATCATCAAGGAAACCGAAAGGTTAGCCAGCGACCCTGTACCTGGTATCAGTGCCGAACCCCACGAAGACAACTTACGCTACTTCGCCGTCACCATCGAGGGTCCCAAGGAATCGCCATACGAAGACGGCGTCTTCGAACTAGAGCTCTATTTGCCCGATGACTACCCCATGGAAGCACCAAAGGTTAGATTTTTGACGAGAATATACCACCCAAACATCGATAGATTGGGCAGGATTTGTCTTGACGTCTTGAAGAACAATTGGTCTCCTGCACTACAAATAAGAACCGTCCTACTTTCCATTCAGGCACTTCTAGCAAGCCCAAATCCAAACGACCCGCTAGCTAATGATGTCGCAGAGGATTGGATCAAGAATGAAGAACTGGCAATTTCGAAGGCAAGGGAATGGACAACCTTATACGCGGAGAAAAGATAATCAAGCGTACGTTTGTACTAAATAGCATTTAAGGAACCGAATAAAGAATGACAGATAATACCGGATCATAATACTGCTTATATATTTATACATACACATGCCGATATATGTACTCATACGTGCCACTACCGGTACCTTCGCGAATCGCGGCATTTAACACGAAACTTTCCCGATTAACAACTAGCAGGTTACCAATGTCGGATCAAGCTTTTAAACACCTAGGTTAGAATAAGCTACGAACAACGACACCTTTGTAAAGAGGCTTAAAGGTTTGTCTGTAGTATATCAAGCATTGACTACTGCCGGTGTTTTAGTCAAGTCTTTTCTCTCGTCAAGGTTTGATCAGGAAACGGAATCTGTCAAGGGAAGCAAGTTGATCTTGAAGTTCTTCACAAGGTGTGTTTGAGAAACAGAGAGAGAAAGAAGAAGAAGAAGCAAAAAAGAGAGGCGGCGGTGAGAATTGCATGTAGATTAGAGACCATAAAGCCTTAAACTTCAAAAGACAAATTGTTTCAAATTACTGCTAGACAGGAAGGAAGACAGAAAGAGAAACAACGGTAAAAAATGTCACAAGAGGAGGGTCCTCCACCTACTCCAAGGTTCGTGGACAAACAGCCAGATTCTCCATTTGACGACACTTTTGAATTTGAAGACAACGTTCCCATGAGAAGGCCATCAAGAGGTGGATCAATTCTGAAAAAATTCGGTAGTTCAAAGAGAAATAATAACAATGGACAAAATGAAAATCTTCGGGTGGCATTTGATGAACGTGATGATGAGTCTTCATTCACACCGGGAACGCCATCAAGCAAGGCGCATACGAATAACGACGACTACGTATTAGGGTTTCAAGATAACGAGGAAGATGGAGACGGGGAGGAGGATGATGCGCACTCCTACAAGGCTACCCCACGATTAGGTGGTATTGAAGGTGAAGGATCTACTTTGAAGATGTGTCATTGGACGGTGCAGATCAAAACAATAAGGATAAATATGCCACCTCGAGTGAGACTCAACAGGAGATGAAGAGGCTGCGTATGGGTA
The DNA here is from genome assembly GCA_900465325.1 of Zygosaccharomyces sapae. Lineage (NCBI taxonomy): Eukaryota > Fungi > Ascomycota > Saccharomycetes > Saccharomycetales > Saccharomycetaceae > Zygosaccharomyces > Zygosaccharomyces sapae. The sequence continues at coordinate 103,005 of UEGL01000022.1, read as the reverse complement.
CTAGGAGGAATAAAAGGGGAATGTGAGTGTCGGTAGAGCCAAAACGCTACGTTGGGCCAAGAAGAACTTCCATAATCCGTTTGAGGATCCAAGGAAAGAGGGCGCACCTGTTGATGAAACTGGTATGGAAAACCGTATTGGACAGATAAGAACAGTTTATTTCAACATGCCGTTGCCTCAGGATATGCTTGATGAGGAAGGTAAGCCGATCACTCGTTACCCGAGGAACAAGATTAGGACGACGAAATATACGCCGTTGACTTTTTCCCCAAAATATCATGCTGCAATTCCAAAATTTTGCCAACGTTTATTTTTGATTTTAGTCATTCTTGGTGGATTTTCAATTTTTGGTGTTACGAGTCCTGGTATGAACGCCGTTCCTCTGATCGTTATCGTCATTATTACCGCTATTAAGGATGCCTTTGAAGATTCAAGGCGTACCGTTCTCGATTTAGAAGTCAACAATACGAGGACTTACATTTTACAAGGTATGGAAAATCCAAACGTTTCGAACGATAGTATTTCACCTTGGAGAAGATTTAAAAGGCAAATTCCAAGTTACTTTTCAAATTTATTACATTCTGTAAAGGTCACATGACCGAAGATGGTAAGAGGAGAAGGTTACAGGCCAAGAGGGCTAAATTGCAAGGCACAAGATTATCGAGTGACAAACCCCGTAATTCATTGGATTCCATTGAGAGTTATAGAGCTTCGGGAGATTACGGTCGTTACTCTCAGGATTTGGACAATTTAGGCCGTGTTGTCTCTAGAACTGATGATGTCAACATCATAGATAGAAATTGCCATCAAACACCGAGTGCAAATTTAACAAGGATTATTGGAAAAACGTTAGAGTCGGTGATGTGGTTCGTGTTCATAACAACGATGAAATTCCTGCTGATATTATTCTTCTCTCTACATCGGATGTAGATGGTGCGTGTTATGTGGAGACTAAAATTTGGATGGTGAGACTAACTTAAAAGTTCGTCAATCGTTAAAATGTAGTCATAAAATTAGAAACTCCCGCGATGTGACCAGAACAAAATTTTGGGTTGAAAGTGAAGGTCCACATGCCAATTTGTATTCTTATCAGGGGAATTTAAAATATATGGATACGAAAACTGAAGAGTTGAGGAATGAACCAATCACTATAAACAATATGTTACTTCGTGGATTTACTTTAAGAAATACCAAATGGGCAATGGGGATTGTTATATTCACCGGTGATGATACAAAGACAATGTTAAATTCTGGTATTACTCAACCAAAAGTCCAAAATTTCGAGAGAATTAAATTTTTCGGTTCTGATCAATTTCTTGGTATTATTCATTTTATGTTTCATCTCTGGTGTGATTAATGGTACTAATTATGATAAAAGTAATCAATCGAGAGATTCTTACGAATTTGGTACAGTGGCTGGTAATCCTTCCACTAACGGGTTTGTATCTTTTGGGTGGCAGTGATTTTATACCAATCTTTGGTCCCAATTTCGTTATACATTTCTGTGGAAATCATCAAGACTGCGCAAGCTGCATTTATTTATGGTGATGTGCTTCTTTACAATGCTCGATTGGATTACCCCTGTACACCTAAATCTTGGAACATTTCCGATGATTTGGGTCAAATCGAATATATTTTCTCCGATAAAACGGGGACTCTTACTCAAAACGTTATGGAATTCAAGAAAGCTACAATTAACGGTATTTCTTATGGACGTGCCTATACAGAAGCTTTAGCGGGTTTGAGGAAAAGGCAAGGTGTTGACACAGATACTGAAGGCCGTCGTGAAAAGGAAGAAATTGCTAGAGATAAAGATACGATGATTAATGAATTGAGAGCCTTATCAAGTAATTCTCAATTCAGTCCAGACGACCTAACATTCATTTCTAAGGAATTCGTTCGCGATTTGCAAGGTGAAAGTGGTGAATACCAACAAAGATGTTGTGAACATTTTATGTTGGCATTATCTTTATGTCACTCGGTACTTGTCGAACCCAGTAAACACGATCCTCAAAATTGGATCTCAAAGCACAATCACCAGACGAAGCTGCACTGGTTGGTACCGCTCGTGATGTAGGGTTCAGTTTCGTTGGTAAGACTAAGAAAGGTTTATTGGTGGAAATCCAAGGTGTCACTAAAGAGTTCAGAATTTTGAACGTGCTAGAATTTAACTCTTCCAGAAAAGAATGAGTTGTATTGTTCAAATTCCTCCAGCTAACCCTGGTGATGATCCAAGAGCTCTCTTGATTTGCAAGGGTGCCGATTCTGTTATTTATTCTAGATTGAAACGTTCTGGAGAAGCAAACGATGAAACTCTTTTAGAGAACTGCATTACATCTAGAACAATACGCTACTGAAGGTCTAAGAACACTATGTTTAGCTCAAAGAGAAATATCTTGGCCGGAGTATGTGGAATGGAATAAAAATACGATTCTGCTGCTGCCGCCTTAACCAATAGAGAAGAAAGGTTAGATGAGGTTGCTGATACCATTGAACGTGAACTAGTTCTGTTAGGTGGTACTGCAATTGAAGATCGTTTACAAGATGGTGTTCCCGATTCTATCTCATTATTAGGTAAGGCTGGTATTAAACTTTGGGTGTTGACTGGTGATAAAGTGGAAACCGCCATTAACATTGGGTTTTCATGTAATCTTTGACAAATGAGATGGAATTGTTGATCGTTAAACAAGCAGGTGAGGATGTGGAAGAATTCGGTAGTGATCCATTTGAAGTGGTAAACACTTTGCTAACCAAATATCTGAGGGAGAAATTCAGTATGACGGGATCTGAGAAGGAACTAGCCGAGGCTAAACGTGAACACAGGTTGCCCCAAGGTGACTACGGTGTGGTCATTGATGGTGATGCATTGAAATTGGCATTGAGTAATGATGATATCAGACGTAAATTTTACTGCTGTGCAAGAACTGTAAAGCGGTTCTGTGTTGTAGAGTTTCACCATCTCAAAAGCGGCCGTTCTTAAATTGGTTAAAGAATGGTTATCAGTGATGACTTTGGCCATTGGTGATGGTTCCAATGATGTTGCCATGATTCAATCTGCTGATGTCGGTATTGGTATTGCTGGTGAAGAAGGTCGTCAAGCTGTGATGTGTTCGGATTATGCTATTGGTCAATTCCGTTATCTAACAAGATTGGTTCTCGTTCATGGTAGGTGGTCTTACAAAGATTAGCAGAAATGATTCCTGAATTTTTCTATAAAACGTTATTTTCACTTTGGCATTATTCTGGTACGGTATCTACAACGATTTTGATGGGTCATATTTATATGAATACACCTACGTGATGTTTTACAATTTAGCATTCACATCGTTGCCAGTCATCTTTTGGGTATACTGGATCAAGACGTCAGTGATACCGTCTCATTAATTGTTCCTGAGCTATACCATGTCGGTATCTTACGTTTAGAATGGAACCAATACAAATTTTTATGGTACATGTTTGATGGTCTTTACCAGTCCATCATTTCTTTCTTTTCCCCTATTTGGTTTTCCATAAGACTATGATTGCATCAAACAATGGATTAGGCCTTGAGCACCGTTATTACATCGGTACTATCGTTACCACAATCGCTGTCGTTTCTTGTAATAGTTACGTGCTATTACACCAATACAGATGGGATTGGTTTACGACCATGTTTATTGGCATTTCGTGTCTGGTTGTCTTCTCTTGGACCGGTATTTGGTCAAGCTCCCTGACAAGTGGTGAATTTTTCAAAGCTGGTGCTCGTCTATATGGTTCGCCTTCGTTTTGGGCCGTTTTCTTCGTTTCGACAGTATTTTGTCTATTACCAAGATTTACTTGGGATTGCTTCAATAAAATGTTTAATCCCAAAGATGTGGATATCGTCAGAGAAATGTGGCTACGTGGTGATTTTGACCATTACCCTCAAGGATATGATCCAACAGATCCTAATAGACCTAACATTTCTAAGGGCGGCAGATTTGGTGAAAACGTAATTTCGTTAGGTGCACTCTCTAACGGTATCAGCGATAGCTATTCGCACGATACTGTCACAACGGAAGAAATTCCTATGCGTGTAATGGATTTCCCAGATGGATCACCAAGACAGTTTGTCAAAGAGGAGCCATGGAAGGCTTCTCCAAGAGAGAATCAAGATCTTCTATATTCACCAAGGGTAGAACAGCAGCAAAAGTTGGAGCAATTACAGAAATTGGAACAATTAGAAGAATTGGAGCAAGCTGAACAGGAACAGCGCCTCAAATTGTCGGCTTTGAGTGGTCCAAGTGATACAGAACTCTCAGTTGCAACTGCACCACAGTCATATCAACCATCATCGTCATACGGACCACCAAGAGCTTCATACAATCCACCAAGAGCGTCTTACGATGTGACTCGTAGACCTTACACTCCAAGAACTTCACAGGATCCACCAAGAGCTTCGTACAATTATCCAAGACATTCATATGATAGAGCTCGTCTGTCTATGGATAGACCAAGACATTCAATGGATAGACCAAGACGCTCCATGACAAGCGATCCAGCGAGGGCCTCTTTGGAACGCACTAGAAATGAAATGCTTGCCAGTAACCAACTTGATTACAGATATTCAACGGATAGAGCTCGTACATCACTTGACCTGCCGGGTGTAACGCATGCAGTTAACCTAATGAACCAGGGCAAGAAATGAGCAACACAATACACACGGGAAACACTACAAAATAAAAAATAAAATACAGAACATCGTCAGATATGTACATTTGCCGCCATCATTTATGAATATACACTAAATCCGATATATATAAAATACACTATTTCTCTGTTATAGCTCTTCCTTCGGGTATTCGGGTAACTGAATGCACCCCACACCGTGCTGGTGAAAAAATCATCGAAAGGAAAAAAAGCCAGGAAGGAGGTTACGCAGGATCTCTAAGCCTTTTCATATATACAGAAAAGTGTTTAGAGGAGGCCCTGATTTGCATTCTAAAGGTTGGGAGAAATTCTTCAGAGCAATCAGTTGCCAGCAGTCACGTCTATTCAAAGGTGAATCCTCTTTCCAAGGACGGTTCGAATCTCGAAGGAGCGTCTGTAGTTGAAGAAATATTGGATCTGAAGATTAAAAAATCTAAGGGAATTGGCTGGATCATAATTACACTTACTATCACTATCGCTATTTTGGAATCATCAAGTTGAGCCTCTTTTTTTTTCTGTTTTCTTGTTATTATTCTGATTTACATTGATTCCTTGCGGATCTCCAATCGCTATGACCAAGGCAGCTCGAGGCCCGAGGAGCAATTCTGGGTTGCAAGGTATTTCGAAGTCACCAACTGTTGAATCTGTTAACAAATGGAAAATACCTCATTATTACAGAAGGTCACCGTCAAGCGCGTCTCAAAATTCGAATCCCTTGGATTCGAATGGTGGTAGCACTCCAACGACCCCTAATATTAATGTAATGAGCTCTCCAAAGAAGGTTTTACTGGAAGATCGGAAGAGAAACGATAGTAATGACGGTGATAGTTGTAGTAAAGCAAAGAAAAGTGGTGGATCAAGATCAAAGAGAAGCAATAAGAAAAATCCAGGTGAAATGGTTTTGTCAATTACACTGTTCAGGATGGTGGGTCTGATACTGATAATAATAATTCCCCGAATGAACCTCTACAACAACCCCGAAGAAGAAATCTTCCAAAAGTCGTATGCTAAAAATTTTTGGAAACTCTAAAACGAATCGCCAGGTGGTAGTCCAAATCAACCTATTAAACGATCTTACAGTTCCTTGCTGAAATATACACCCTCGCTACCTCAAGGTAATGGTTTACCACGTCGTATCGCTATTGGGAATAACGGTAATGCCACCAACGAAAGTTTGGGTGATTCCGATGATGAAGTAGTTCCTACTTCACAACCACCACCCAATCGGATCCTTTATCGTTAGGAATCTTCCAGCCTTTTATGACAGACAACATCGTCCCCACAACCAAATTTGATCCTAACAACGATGGTGATCCATTTAACAGTGCTAATAATGACTCAAATACTAGCAATAATAACGAACAGTTTATAGTCCGGGACCCAACCGTAATGGGTTCGAGGACCACAGACGAGAATGACGCATCCATAGCATTTAGCAAAATGTTTTCAAGGAAAAGGGCAAACACTGGCGGGTCCATGTCTTCCCTAAGCTCCTTGAATTCAAGCTTACAACCACAACAGGTGATACAGAATCAATCACATCCCCAACTTCCTCATTCTCAATCTTTTTCAAATTTGGGGAATGCCGTTACTCCTGGGAATCAAAGAAATTTAGCATTTTCCTCAATTTCCTCTTACAACAATAAATTTTCTCCAGTGAGAACAGCGTCTCCCGCAAGACCAAGATCTGCTAGGAGTTCTCTTGGCTTGAGGATATCAAGAGATACAAATTCTTTCCACGAATTACCGGAGTCGAGCAATTCAGGTGTTATGGCCCAAGAAGTATTTTTAGATTCTCAGTCAACGGGTAAAGGTAAACCGATGACAGCAGCTGGTGCCAGGTATAGACGCAAACAAGACTCAATTTCTGAGATAAATCGCATTTACACACCCTCTACTGCTACCAGTAATGCTTCGGCGACTCCATCGTCGTCGTTGGTCACACCGCCTACATTTCCCGCAGGTTATACGGCTGCTTCATCAGCTTCGTCGACACCAAATGCCCTAGAGCTGAGCCAAATTAATAATAGCACCAGCAATAGTACCGTTAATAATACAAAAATGGTTCAAATTTGGAAACATATGAATCTCATAACACTTCCTCAATTTTTACAAGGATAATTCCGCGGAAATTTTGCTCGAAGATTCCGATGTACCAACACCAATTGAGAATTTCCCTCCATTGAAAGGCATTCCAAGAACAACATTAGAGGAGAAAGAAGAGGAAGAGAATGTCTTTAACAATACCAATCGCATAAGTACAAACCCGGATCGTATGCATGTACAATCAAATAATGACACAATGGATTACATGCAACTAGGTCAAGGCAGTAGTACTAGCAGTAGTCAAGTGGATTCCCTAATGACTAATTCCTTATCCGCTACCACTACAAATAGCGTTTTAGGAAATCCTTCTTTCCAAGATCATATTAACCCAACGCTGAACACAAAGGATTTAAAGATCGACCATTACGGTAAATTAATGGGCAAGTCTACATCTAGTGTGGGGCATTACCACAGGGTAAGGCAGAGTTATCAAACAAAAATATGAAAAGTAACAACAATAATATTGCTAGTGGTCCATTATCCAAGCTGAATATGGAATTCGATTTTGAAAATCCAAATTCATTTTTCCGTGACCTTCAAGCTCAACCTCAACCTCCACTGGATCGTACTTCGAATAACGTCTATGGTAATGCCCAATTAAGTGACTTCAATTCCGAACCTATTAATCAACAATTTCACAAGAATCAGCCATCCACTGTTAACACTAAGGCAAAGTTTCCTCCGGAACCCTTTGCCAATTTTTCCGTAGAAGATATGGAAGCATCTGTCGGCATTCCTCATGATTTTTCGATCGACCCGCTGAGAACAATCACAACGATGGCTCTTCAAAAGACCTAACAATTTTCCGTTTTACGGTGCTGAACTTGGTGATTTTTCATACTTATAGGTTTTGGATATCGAACGTTTCTGCTAATGATTCAAAGATGAATTATTAAACAGGAATATTTGTTAAAATAATAAAACCATGCTAATAAAGCGAAAATTGATCTAAAAGAAAGGGGAAAAGTTGGTGTTCCATTTGACTCTTGCTTTTGTTAGTTCCACCGGTTCTTAGTTTTCTGACACTATGTTCTTTGAACCAATTCATTAAAGGAAAAATAGAGTAAAATAAAAAATGAAGAATGAAATAAAATTAAGTAAAATCTTAAAAGAAGGATTGTTGAAAACGACAATAAAAGCATACATATTTAATTATTCTATCCCGCTACTCTTATATTTTTTTTAATGCGTTCTACTTTTGTACATTTGCTTAATCACACTTGTAAACACTTATATGAGTTAACGAGAAGGATAAAATAATGATAATAATAACAATGATAAAGAGGTTTAATTTTTATCGAACTATACGTGTTCATGGATAATACTTTTATAAATTCTAATAATTGTTCTTTCGTCCCGTTAGGGTTATCCAATTGCCAAAAATGGCTCTATCGTTAATTTCACCTAACCATGGACCACCTTTTAATCCCAATGAGCTTGCCATTTCTTTACCGTTAATTAATGGTCTTAATTCATGACAATTTTGCAAGTTTTGTTCAAAGATGTATTTGTGGAAAAATTCATACTGAGCATCAACTTGTTCATTTTGTAAATGTTGTAGAAAGAAAGAAGTAAAATGAGCAATTTCCCAATCACCTTTGTACATCCTTAAGAAATTACCCACAAATGATCTACCAAATCCCGGTTGATTTCTGCGGGTATAAAATTCAGAAACCATTTCAGCATATTGTTTGTTTGAATCTACTATTTTTGCCACTTGTGCGGATTCATTTTACCAATCTTCAAATCATCCTTCAAAATACCTTCTGTAACCGACATCGTATTATTGGTCTTCTTCTTTGCATTCCATATAATTCGTAGTTGTGAAAATGGTAGTAATAAGGTACTCAAAAGTAAACATTTCTTAAAGTTGGATGTTGGATTCTCCCAATGTGATTGTAGAGCTGGCCATTTGTTCACAAAACCCGGTAAACTTGTCACTAGTTGTTTGATATGAAGATTTAATTGACCACTTTGGTAGATTTCATCGATGGAATTCCAATCATCACAGTGCTCTTTATTAAACTCTACCAATCCTAAATCATTGTTCCACACGAAAACAACGTTATCAATATGTGCCTGTTGGATTAGAGAAATTCCTAGCAAGGGATTTGGTCCTCGTAAGATTTTATCGACTTCTACACCAATCCGTTCCTTGGAAACTTTAGAACCAAATGCCTTATTGATGTCACTATTGTTCATTTCATTCAGGGCCTCATCATCAATTTTAAAGTTGTATTTGGATGCAAACCTAATCAATCTTAGTACACGCAATGGATCATCCAAAAAGTTTGTCTCGGTGGTAATGGTGTTCTCAAGATCCCACTTTTCAAATCTTCAACACCCTTTCTTGTAAAATCTTCCACTTTATTCTGCTTGATATTATAGAAAAGTGCATTCAAGGTTGCATCCCTTCTCAATGCATCTTCTTCGGGCGTCCCAAATTTGACAATTGGAATTCTTGACTGCTCTGTATATTCTTCTGATCTTAAATTGACAAAATCAACTTCCATCCCAAAAGTTTCGTAGTCGCAGTCTCCAAATGCTTTGATTTTTCAGGATTTTTATCAATCTTATGGACGTTGTTGGGCGTAACTTTATATTTGGAATAGTTTTCCCTTAAATAGTCTCCCAATTGAATGGCGAGCTGTTCACCCGTCATTAAATTAATTGCAATATCCAAATCATGAGAATCATATCCTAACAACTTATCTCTGACCCAACCACCGGTAATTCTTAGTTCCAAAGGTTCAGAAGCTGGATGCTTCTGATTATAAAAACTGCATAATCGTTTAAAAATCCGCAAATCCTCTTTTCTACATCACTTAGAACAAGTTTTAGATCATTTTCTGTTACCGTTGCCATTGTCATCCTACCAAAAGTTCTCTTCGCCCAAGTTGCTAACAAATAATTCATTAACCGGGGAGAGTACCAACAGTTTAGTTCTTTTCCAAGAGTCTTTCTACCTCATCTCATCTCATCTCGATGAGTTGATGCTACTTTTCATTTTTCCATGTTGGAAAGACCGAAATTCTGGCGTCACACTAACCTGACACAAATAATTATTCTATCAAAATCTATAAAAGCTGCAAAATCAAAACAGAATATTTCTTAAAGCCTTCCAAGAGTTTTTAAAAATTGTAAATATGTTCAGTATTCCGTATGTGTCTTTTGCACTAATAAGCGGTTACTAGAGGGAGATAATAGGATATGTAGTAATTACAGAGCCTTAGAAGACCACAATTCAAAATAAAAGTTCATTGGGTGATATTCCAGTGCTCTTTCATTATACTGGCAACAGAAATTTGATACCAATAAACATTTTAGATTCTTGTACCCTAATGTGCCCTACCCCATTGTTGCGAACCCTAAATATGCGAGCCCTCATCTAAATTTTTAAGGAGAGATGACAAAGAAGAGTAAGGGGACACTAACATCTATACCATTAATCAAAGGCTTACCAAAGAAACAGAAGGGAACCAGATATCGTCTAAGGATACCATTTTTCAAGAGGATTTACAAAAGTTCGATCAACGTTGTGTACTGCTGTGGTGGAAAAATCATAGCTACTTCCCTCCTATCCCTTCCTTTCATTTCTTCACCATTGTTTTAATAATTTTACTACTTTAATCAAGTTACACAAGGACCCACCTTTTCTTTATTGTGTTAAAGATGAGTGGTGATGGGATACCAGTATTTCGACCTAATTTCGAACAATTTGCTGATTTCTACGGTTATGTCAAATCCATCAACAAGTATGGTATGCAATCAGGGATTGTCAAAATTATACCACCAAAAGAATGGCTGGACATGTTGGATGATCCACCAAATGCAGAGATGTTACAGCGGATTAAGATTAAGAGCCCCATCCAGCAACATATAGCGGGTAGCCATGGTACATTCATGGTACAGAATGTGGAAAAGAATAAAGTGTACAATATCATTCAGTGGAAAGACCTATCACGTGACTATAGCTTACCTGACAACAACAAGTATTCGTCAGGTAGGCAGTTGAGTTCATCAAAAGTTAAACTAAGGAATCACGATTCTTTCGAGCTGTCAGATTTTGAAAGATTTCGCGAAGAATACAATGGAGACGAATTAGAACAATTTGATGATGAAGAAAGGTTGAACTCTTTGGAGAATTATTACTGGAAGACTCTTAATTTCACGACACCTATGTATGGTGCGGATACCTTAGGTAGTGTTTTCCCGGAGGATTTAGACGTCTGGAACGTTTCCAAATTACCTAATTTATTAGATCACATGGATGAAAAAGTACCTGGTGTGAACAATTCTTACCTTTATGCAGGACTTTGGAAGGCTTCTTATCCTTGGCATTTGGAGGATCAGGACCTCTACTCGATTAACTATATTCATTTTGGTGCTCCCAAACAGTGGTATACGATTCCGCAAGAGGATCATGAGAAGTTTTATCGATTCATGAAAGACCAATTCCCATTAGATTCGCAAAAATGCTCTGAATTCCTAAGGCATAAAGTGTATCTGGCGTCACCAAAGCTTTTGGCGCAAAATGGGATACGATGCAACAAAATTGTTCATCGCCAAAGGGAGTTTATTATAACGTTTCCCTATGGTTATCATGCAGGGTTTAATTATGGTTATAATTTAGCAGAATCGGTGAATTTTGCAATTGAGGAATGGCTGGAAATTGGTAAAAGAGCCGGTAAATGTATGTGTGTGGAAGATTCAGTTGGTATTGATGTTGGTAGATTGGCCAATAAGATGAAGAGTATGAAAAGGGATAACAACAACGAAGAGGTCGATGATAAGATGAAAAGTTTTGGAGAATTGTTGAATCATAGTTCACAGGAACTGCAACAGATGGAGGAGAATAAAATTCTCCCATATTGGGGCAAGACCCCAATCTAGTTCCATTAGAAGTACAACTCCAAATCCGGGGCAATATTTCAATATGAACCAAACTATAAGTCGAATTTCATCGCCATTATTATCCAGAATGATGGATCTTTCTAATATAGTAGAACCAACTTTGGAGGATCCAACTTTAAAATTCAGGAAAAGGATTGCCCCTACAGGTATTGTTGACTCACCAGGTGGCAGAGCTCCTTCCTCTGCTAATAATGAAAATTCACATGGTTTAAACATGGCGGCCGTTCCTTCATCTAATCCTCCGTCAGCTTTATTAGATGATAATGACGATAATATGCTAGCTCTCAGCCTTGCCTCAATGGCTAATAGTGGGGCATCATCACCAAGGTTAACATTACCATCTTTGAATTCCCCATCGAACATGCAAATTCCCAAACCATATCAGGTCATCACAATCAAAATGGATCTAATCCTAATACCCTTAATGAAAACGAAAATACCCAAAATTCCTTTATCGTTTCACCGAAACCTTCTTACAATCATAATCCTTTATCTTACTATTCAGCTCAATCACAAGGGAGAAATTCGGCCCAGCAAGTACCACCAGCGCCACTCTCGCCAACAACTTCCAATTTACCGTTTATCAAAAATTGAAATCACCGAATATTGTTACTTTGAACATCTCTAGGGAATCATCTAGAAGTCCGGTTTCATTAGTCAATGACCATAGATCCCCGCTGGCGGCAAATAATCCTTTAACTTATTCTTCGAGTGTTAGTTCTACTTTGAATCAAGTGCATACGGCAAATCTCAATAGGACTAACGGTAGAGCAGGTGAATCACTATCACCAGATCCTCTCCAAACCAAAAGAGTTAAGTTAGAGAACCACCAGTTGGGTTATCCTTCGAATACTACGCTGCCTTCAAGAAATTTAGAATTTCAGTCGCCGTCAACTTCAAGTAAAAGTGGTGGCTTTTCACCGGGAAGCCAATGCCGAATACTTCATCTGCTACGTCAACGACGGCGAATACAACGGCATCTACAGGCAAAGGTAGTGGTGGCACCAGTGGGCCTGCAAGTAGTAGCGGAGAATCAGCTGCTGTAGCGGCTGCAGCCGCTCAACAACCAAAATTTTCTACAAACGAAATTATGATGTCAGAAAATGGGAAAGTATACGTCTGTCAGGAATGCAAAAGGCAATTTTCATCTGGTCACCATTTAACGAGACATAAGAAATCGGTACATTCAGGTGAAAAACCTTATTCATGTCCTAAGTGTGGTAAAAATTTAAGAGAAGAGATCATGTCTTACAACATTTAAATAAGAAGATTCCTTGCACGCAGGAAAATGATGATCTTTCATCAAGACAAAACCAGGGACACGTAGAACAATCGGGGACCATAATAGAATAAACTGGTATTGGGTTGTTATGACTTTTAAATTTAATTGAAGGGTGCCAAGAATATTGTATAAAAGATATAATATCCAAAGGTAAGAAAAAAAAAAAAAAGCGAACAGAAGGAAAAAGAACAAAAACAAAAAAAAAAAAAAATAAATTCATAAGTGCTAGATTAAGGACGTTCTCCTGTCTTCCGTTTATTTGTGTTTATTTCCTTTTAACGGTTTTTCTATAATTGTAAGAATGTATACATACTTTTTATAAAAATCTTCAAAAAAACATTTACTGTAACTTACTGATACCTTCCCATATTAATCATTTATTTAATCCAGTTTGTCAACAATTCCGAAAATTATATTGAGTACGTTTCGTTTAACATTTGAGTCATACACTAGAACATTTTCACCAGTACTCAAGTTACCATTATTTAATCCACCGCCAAACGTTAAACGTGCAAAATCACTCTGTAACCCGAGGGGAACTAATCCATTCACATCTTCATGGGCCGATTTACGTTCCTTGATCAATCTAGAAGTATGCTCTAATGTATCAGCGGCGACCTGAGCGTTATCTACAACTTCCTTTGGTATACCACACATTGAGGCTACATGCATACCAAAGGAGCCTTCACTTTGGCCTTCTTCTAGTTTATAAAGAAATGTTACCTTTCTCGTATCTTCATCAACCAAAATTCCCATTCTTAGTGGACGTATCATAGAATGATTTTCGAAGCTGTGACCTAAAGTAGCGTAATGAGTCGCAAAACCCTAAACTCTGAGTATGAGTAGCAGCATGATGTAATACGGCTTCTGCAATCGCAAATCCATCACTTGATGAACCGCCACGTCCCAATTCATCTAAGACAAGTAAAGACCTGTTGGTAGCTAAATCCATGATTTTCTTGGTTTCTGATAATTCTACAAAAATGTGGATTTCCCTGCATGATATTGTCGTTAGCGCCCAACCTTGTCATAATCTTATCCATTGGAGTCATGATTGCAGATTCACAAGGGACGTAACACCCCATTTGTGCCATAATCACTGCAATACATGTCATTCTAAGAATTGTAGATTTTCCTGCAGCATTAGCACCCGTTAAAAGACCAATCTGAGGAAGATTCCTACCTAATTCCACATCATTAGGAATAAACTCCTTGGGGTTGGTCGTACCTAGGTTAAAGCATGGGTGTCTCAATGATTTGAATTTCAGGAAGCCATTTTGTGCAATATCAGTCTTAGGATCTTTTCATCTACCAATTCTGGTCTGCATGAGGGGAATCCTAAGGATTCAGAAGTTCTCATTAAAGCGAGAAGACAATCGATGTTCGAAATCGCATGAATTGTGGGTAACCAGCTACCTTCATACCGTGTGTCAAATTTTCGACAAAGTCTATTCTTTAAATCTTCTTCTAGAGCCTTATGAAGTTCACGCGCTTCAGCTACGGATCTAGCCAATTGTTTCACCTCATCTGAATAATATCTCTTGAAGTTTTGTTGGCACCCATTTGCATCCAATCCGAAGGTACGTGTTTAGTTGCTGAAATTGGTACTTCAATTAAATATATTTCTTTACCAGAATCCTTGTATTGAACGCTAGAACACTTGAATTGCATCTTATAAGTACGGAGCAAATCACCTAATTCATTTTCTAATTTCTTGATCTTGTCTAGAGATTCGTCAAATTCAGGTTCCACCCTCTATGTGGTACTAATATACCTTCAGTGATGGCCTTCGTACGATCAAATGCATTGGCCCAATTGTCTACATCTTCGAACATTGAAGCGGGCACGCTGGCCACATAAGTCGCTAAGCTACCCTTTAATTTGTAATTGGATAAGTCTTTAATCAACCTGGATATATCTTCAAATCCTTGGATTACTTTATCGAAATTTATCACATTTAAGCTACCAGAATGAACTCTTGCCACTAGTCTTTCCAAATCTGGTAGTTTTGAAAGCGCCGTTTCCAATAAATCTCTTAAATCCCCGTCTGAAAGAAGGCAGTCCACTGTATCAAGCCTCATTTCGATATCACTCTTATGTAACAAGGGGTGCATTAACCACTTCTTCATCATTCTCTTACCCATGGGGTAAGCGCCTTATTAAATAATTTGAATAAAGTACCCTTGTCTGTACCATCGAATGAATTGGTAAATATTTCTAGGTTTTGCAGTGTAACACCATCAAGAACTAAGGAATTTTGGGATTTAATTGGGTTGTACTCTCTTATATTACCAATGGAAATCAAGCTTTCATCCAGCTTCAACCATTTCAAATAGTGAAGCAATCCACCGAAGGCGCTAAATCCAACTTTCTTCCCCTTTTCATAATAATTCTTGAGTACGAGAGGCCAATGGTTCATGTCGGGGAAATATTTATGTTCAGAAGAGGTCAGTTCATCGAAAGTTCTCTCAAAATCGTAAAATTCTTCCAAAGGTTTCACATAGTTGAAAATGGCGTTAGGTGCAGCATTATATTTGACAACTTTGTGGGCCAAATTACTTAAATTAGACTTTTCCATGATTATTTCTTTTGGATTCAATTGTGACATAATGGTGTCCAACTTTGTGCATTCGTTATCATCATCAAATTCAATCAATTCTATTTCACCAGTAGATGTATCAATGAACGCTACACCAAAAGTCTTTTCCCGATAGCCTCTGCTGTATCTTGTCCATTTTCTAAGTCATAGAAATTACTAGATTCTTCTCTAACCGCCAAACAGTAAGTCGCCAAATCTGATTGTAGCATGTTACCATCTGTTAAAGTCCCTGAAGCGAGAACACACTGCAATTCTCTTTGAACTATACCTTTAGAACCCTCTCTCATCTCTTTGGCCAACATCGATTCACGTTGATCCACCTTGGCCACTTTGTAACCATACTGAATAAATTGGGAAGCCCAATAGTCAAAGGACATTTCCGGAATTCCTGCCAGCTGCATGTTAGCTCTACCTCCTCCAGCAATTCTCCAGTCAAATAGGTTATTGGCTAAAGCTGCATCCTTCTCATACAGCTCAAAGAATTTTCCCTTCTTAAAGAAGACGATACAATCCCACATTGACGATTTGATTTCCCAATATTGTTTTTCAAAGGTGTAAATTTAGACCATGCTGATGATGGAATAAATAAGGTACGTGGATCGTATTCAGGATCGTCTTTAGGCCTACGTTGAGCATCCCGTTCATCCACAAGCCATTGGTACCTTTCTTCGTTTTGTTTGTTGAAGGCTGAATGTTTAGGTGGAGACGAAGCCTTAACGGGAGGCTTCCTGGCAGGTAAACGACTTGGTGCCTTTTAGTTTCCGCTTTTGCCCTTGGTTTCTTTGCCAAGCTTAGTATTTCATCATCGCCATCATCAGCATCATCGCCAATATTACTACTGCTATTGCCATCATTACTATCGTTATCCTTCTCCTCCTCCACATCATCGTCAATGAAATCCGACTCTTCCTCACTTTGATCCTTGGGAACAAAAGCATCTTCATCATCTGATAGAACTTTTGATCTTTTCCTTCCCTTTGGATTTTCTTCCTCGTCATCATCTTCTGCATAACTCACGTTCTTCCTTCGCCTCTTAAAGGGTCTCAGTTGTCTTATCATCGTCATTAACAGACTGACCAGTACCGCTGATCGATTTATTGGTCTCTCGGGATGGTTCTGGGGTCAAATTTTGAGCTGCATCCATCTTCTCATTATTTTTATTAGCTGCGGAATCATTAGCTGTGACGGAGGAGTCTTCGTCGTCATCTTGTCCCACAAACAACAGTTTATTACTTGGATTTCTCTCAAAGGAGTCGTCAATATTTGGTGATTGAGGTTCGGCTGATTTGACATCTTTAGCGTTTTTCGTCTTTTGAGCTGTTGGACTTGGTGTTGAAGGTCGTCTTGAGAAGAATGAAAGCAATGTAGATTGTTTCATTTTCTTTTGGGATGAGCCGGGACCCTTTGGAGTGGTTGAGGTCATTGTCTACCGATAGCAGGTTCCCTGGATTCGTATTAATCCTTGAAGAGGAGCCTTCTTGGTTAATTTCAAAGTTGAATTTACGAATATTAAAGGTCCTTTATACTCTTCTTGGTGATGAGCTGAAATTTTAACGCGTCGCGTCAGTCGCGCCAAGTGAAATAAAATAATATAAAATAAAATTATTCGATAAATCTTTGATACAAGCTGAAAAGCTTATACAGCTCCCAGGTATTCTGCTTTTGCCTTATGTTATTATATGGAATTTTTGGAATTTTTAAAGCCCTTTTTCTCGAGCAAAATGCCTATAAGGATTACTGTTTTATCGTAACAGAGAGTGTGACACTTCGAATAAAGAAATCTAGAGGTCCATATTTCTGGAGGAAAGTGTCTATATTGTAATTTCTGGGCTTGCTTTAATTTTTGATCTGGATATTATTGAAATTTTCGAAGATTACAGCTTAAATTTGAGCACATCTGTAAAACGGTTGCTCTGGCATAACGACACACTTATATCGCTTGCGAAATGGGAACCCCGCCTACTTTCGAATTGCATCCATCACTCTTACGACGCATAGAAGAGTCCAGTTTGGTGGTTCCTGTTTTCTTGCTTATAGGTCACGTTGACCGTGCTGCTAGGTATATCTTCGAATAAGAGTCAGCGATGTGAAGACAAGTATACTGGTCAAAGCTGTAATACACTACGCAGCATGTCCTTGGTAAAGCCCCTCAGATTGCTACTACTAGGAGCACCGGGTTCCGGTAAGGGTACCCAAACTTCAAGACTACTAATGAAGTTACCCCAACTGCATTCCATATCGTCTGGTGATCTTCTACGCCAAGAGGTTAGCAAGAACAGTGAAATTGGATCGATTGCATCCAACTATATCTCCCAGGGTAAACTGTTACCTGATGAGTTGATGACGAAACTAGTGGTAACAAATTTGAAGCAATGTGGATGGTTATCACCAACATCTACTTGGTTACTAGATGGGTTCCCTAGAACGTCTACTCAGGCTGAAACCTTGAACAAAGATCTGCAACGTTACAAGGCTGAGTTAAACTTGGTGGTTGAATTAGACGTTCCAGAGAGTGTTATCCTCGAGAGGATCGAAAACAGGTTCGTCCATGTGCCAAGTGGTAGAGTCTACAATTTACAGTACAACCCACCCAGAGTTGCAGGGAAAGATGACGTGACAGGCGAACCGCTAACCAAGAGGTCTGACGATACTGCTGAAGTGTTTGGAAAACGTCTGCAACAGTACAAAGCGACACTAGCACCATTGAAAGAGTACTACGTAAATAAGGGAATTTTGCAGACGGTCTCCGGTGAAACCTCAGATATAATCTTCCCTAAGCTGTACGATTTGATTGGACGTAAGTTTGGAGCTCGTTGAGCGTCATATAGTGCATATTCTTATACATATTACTTTTTTGTTTATTTGGTACTTGATTTGTTCAAAATTCGATGAGATGAGCTCTTCTTTTTACTAATGCAGGTCTTGAAAGTACATACTAGTACCATTAACAGCTAGGTTTTACAAAGAAACCAGAGGGATAAGCCCTTTCAGAAGGATTAGAGAGCCTGGAATCTATTGGAAATGAAGTTTTTATTGATGATTTGCCGGTCTTGTTTCCCTACCCCAAGATCTATCCTGAACAGTATCACTATATGTGTGATATTAAGAGAACTTTGGATAGTGGAGGGAATAGTATTTTAGAAATGCCTTCAGGTACTGGTAAGACCGTTTCTCTATTGTCGCTGACAATAGCATATCAAATGCATTATCCAGAACATAGAAAGATCATCTACTGCTCTCGTACCATGTCAGAGATCGAAAAGGCGTTAGTAGAATTGGAAAATTTGATGGATTATAGGGCTAAGGAACTGGGTTATCGTGAAGACTTTCGTGGGCTTGGATTAACATCTAGAAAGAATCTATGTTTGCATCCTCAAGTTAGTAAGGAGAGAAATGGTACTCTGGTGGATGAAAAGTGTCGTCGTCTGACTAATGGTCAAGCTAAGCATAAACAAGAAGTGGACCCTGATGCCAAAGTGGAACTTTGTGACTATCATGAGAACCTTTACAACTACCAGGTGGAAGACTATTTACCCAAGGGTGTTTTTCATTCGAAAAGCTTATAAGGTATTGTGAAGAGAGAACACTATGTCCCTATTTCATTGTTCGTAGAATGATATCCCTGTGCAATATTATTATTTATTCCTACCATTATCTTTTGGATCCAAAGATTGCTGAAAGAGTCTCTAACGAAGTATCCAAAGATGGTATCGTCATTTTGATGAAGCGCATAATATTGATAACGTTTGCATTGAGTCATTGTCGCTTGATTTAACTAATGATGTTTTGAAAAGGGCTACGAAGGGTGCTTATGCATTGGAAAATAAAATTGATGAAGTTAGACAAGTAGATGCTCGAAAATTACAAGATGAATACGACAAATTAGTTCAAGATTTGCATGCCGCTGATATATTGGATCAAGAAGAGGAGCCTGCAGTAGAAACACCGGTTCTGTCACAAGACTTGATTACCGAAGCTATGCCTGGTAATATCAGAAGAGCAGAGCATTTTGTATCGTTTTGAAAAGACTCATAGAATATTTGAAAACGAGAATGAAGGTTTTACATGTCATTTCAGAAACACCCAAATCATTTTACAACATTTAAAACAACTCACGTTCATCGATAGAAAACCTTTGAGATTTTGTGCTGAACGTTTATCACTGTTGGTGAGAACGTTAGAAGTTACCGACATCGAAGACTTTACTGCATTAAAGGATATTGCTACTTTTGCAACACTAATTTCTACTTATGAGACCGGGTTCTTGTTGATCATCGAACCTTATGAAATTGAGAATGCTGCCGTGCCTAATCCAATCATGAGATTTACCTGTCTCGATGCTTCTATAGCCATAAAACCTGTCTTTGAGAGGTTTTCATCAGTAATTATCACATCTGGTACCATTTCGCCATTAGATATGTATCCAAGGATGTTAAATTTTGATACCGTTTTACAAAGATCATATGCAATGACTTTGGCAAAGAAATCATTTTGCCTATGATAGTCACAAAGGGTTCCGACCAGGTCGCCATTTCTTCAAGATTTGAAATTAGAAACGATCCAAGTATCGTTCGTAATTATGGGTCCATGCTTGTGGAATTTGCGAAAATTACTCCAGATGGTATGGTGGTTTTCTTTCCTTCATATTTGTATATGGAAAGTATCATCTCTATGTGGCAAACTATGGGTATATTGGATGAAGTCTGGAAATATAAACTAATTCTTGTGGAAACTCCTGATGCTCAAGAAACTTCGTTGGCGTTAGAAACTTACAGAAAAGCTTGTTCAAATGGTAGAGGTGCGATTATCTTATCTGTGGCTCGTGGTAAAGTGTCAGAAGGTATCGATTTTGATCATCACTATGGTAGAACTGTGCTGATGATTGGTATTCCATTTCAATACACGGAATCTCGTATTTTGAAGGCTAGGTTGGAGTTTTTAAGGGAGAACTATCAAATTAGGGAGAATGATTTTCTATCTTTTGATGCAATGCGTCATGCTGCCCAGTGTCTAGGTAGAGTCTTAAGAGGTAAGGATGATTACGGGGTTATGATTTTAGCAGATCGTAGGTTTTCGAGGAAAAGAAATCAATTGCCAAAATGGATTGCACAAGGTTTGTCAGATGCTGACTTGAATCTTTCCACCGATATGGCAATCGCCAATGCCAAACAATTTTGAGAACTATGGCCCAGCCAACAGACCCAAAGGATCAAGAAGGTGTCTCTGTTTGGAGGCATGAGGAACTTATTAGGCATCAGCAAGAAAACAGGGAGCCCCAATGATGGTACAGATGTAATGCATATGGAAGTGGACGTCGAGGTTAGTCAAAGTTGACTTGAAAATGAAAAACCGTTCATATAAATACACATTAATAATACAAACACTTTTCTATCCTACATTTCACCGGATGTCTAATGATTTCGATTCTTTTAAACAGCCTCGACTTCAAATGATACTTCTTTATCTGCATCGATATACGAATCACAGACGCACCAAAGAGTTAATTCATGCTTACCTGGTTGATTAACGGTGAAATCTAAAGTATAGCTCTGGGTCTCCTTGCTTAGGGAAACTTTTTGTAGCGTATAGTTGTTTTGTAGAGATCTCACCTATCACCAACCACCAACCTTCTAGTTTTCATGAGGATACTTCTCGGAGGTCACCAGAAGTGTTTCTGGTGCTTCGTCTCTTGTAAGAGTCACTTCCATTTCCTTATATTCACCTACAGTTAGAGGTTTACTGGTATCTAAGCTGTATTCTAGTTCAATATTGGGGAAATTATTGATAAAATTGGCAACCTTGACCAACTTTCGGTTATCCATGGTCATGATAGCATTACGTTCGTCATCCTCCAAAGCCATGACATCGTAGACAGTCTCCACACCCTTCTGTTCACATTTCTTCAAAATAGACCCATCGAAAAATGGAATTTGTTTTAAAGGATTGTCAGTATCCCAGACACCTTGAATTAGCATCTGAGAAATATCCATACCGGTTGTTGCATTCAAGCATCCGTCACTAGACAAAATGTCAATAGTAGAATTAACCAAAGGAACTGCCTTTTGTAAAATTATTTGTACATCCCACTGAAGTTCTATAGGAAGTGATGTGCGTGAGAAGTATGCCTGTAATAGTAGTAATATCTTATTTGAAATAGGACCCCCCTCGTTATTGGATGAAATTTTGATTGGCATTTGGTTGTACAATTTTAAAAGTGTTGGCTCATCTTCTGGTCTCAAGGGAAGATTTTCAAATTCAGAAGCTCTCGACAACACTTGCAAAATGTCCTTTAATGTAGAATTTGCTGATAATGAATTGAGTAATGTATGCATCGTCAAGAATGAAGTGTTATGGTGTGAGCTAATTGCACATGCGTTCAATGGAGTAATGATTTCCTCTATATCTTCGTCTGTGCCCTTCTCGTCGGAACGGAGTTCAATGAAATCGCACTCTTGTAACCCACGTAAAGTATTCTCCACTAATTCAGTCAAATATGCTGAAATACCATAGGCAGAAACGTCTTTAACTCCATAGAAGCTAGGATTTGCATGGATACGACGATAGAAAAACGTGTAAGCTATCCAATCCACACAATCTTGCTTCGTTTGAATCACGGATGTATTTATTTCAGAGGTCAATGCATCATACAAATGGAAAAACATAAAACTTTCGATTGGGAGACCTTCAGATAAGAATTTCTTGTAGTAATCCTTCATTTTGTGATTTGTGAGGACTAATGCCTGCGTTTTATCATCTTTGGTATTTCCTTTAGTAGAATTGACCATTTCTAACAATTGGTTTGCAGAATAGTCAACATATCGATGCTCCTTTCCCTCATAGTATTGGGTTCCTAAAATTATCACTTTATTAGATGAAGGACAATTGTAGCTGCAATCTTTGGTCACCAGCAGAATTGAAATAGCACCATAATCGTGGAGTTTTTCGACAACCGTTCTATCCTTGGCATTCATTTCTGCGTATATTATACCGATACCGTGAGTCAAGGACTTTTTCAAGGCATCATCAGTCAATGCCTTTAGATAAGAATTCAAGTCTTCTTCTTCCGCTCTGAGGAAATCCAAATTGTTTTCGAAAGCATATTGGATGAAAGCCATACTAGAATTGATACAGCTTTTTCTGCTTGGTGAAAAAATTAAGATATTGTCGTTTTGATGTTCTTGAGCAAAATTGAAAGCATACTTTGTCATTGGTACGTTTAAAACAGTATTGTGAGCAGTCTCGAAAGCATGCAAATGAACCTCCATAGGATAAAGCTTTTCTTGTGGGGAAAAATTGAAAATATTGTTTCTCGATGCACCAATCCATTCCCCAAAATCACGACCATTGGCCAAACAGGAACCTAAGGCAACGAATCTAGTGTCCTTTTCAAGTTGTGTTGATATAAAAGTCATCCTCGAAATAACAGTTTCGTAGACAGCACCTGTCATACCACCACTAATTTCCTGTACATCATCGTAAATTGCTAACTCTATCCTTTGAATATTTCTTCTATTCCTCCAGCGACGAGAGACTAGATCAAACTGATCTGGTGTCGCTAAAATTAAATGGCTTTGGGCGATGACCTTCAGGTTAAAGTTCAAATCCGAACCCAATTTGTTGATACTTTTTCCACCCGCCAAAGCAGAGAACCTTTCCTTCCAACTTTTAAGACTTTATCTATCTGATATTGATGAGGAGAAATGTACAACGCACGTCCTTTATTTTGTCTCCAATGATTGAGTATGGCTAATTCAGCCATCACTGTTTTCCCAGATCCTTTAGATGCACCTACTAAAACGTTTTCATTGGTGGTATACAGGGCTGGAACACTTGGCTTTGAAATTTGTTAAAATTCTCAAAATCAAAGACCTTCGTAAATTCTTCATTCTCCAAATCCGATGTTGATATCAATAGCATGTCTGCAAGAGGAGTTGGAGCAGGAAACTTTCTGGGAAGGCAAAGTGGTTCCAGTCCTATGGAAATCTGATTTTCGCATTGGCACCATCTTTCAGAGAGTATGGTGACAAAAAAATTTGGTGGTAATCTCTTCTGCTGCGCAGGTGTTAGTATCAGAGAGAAATCAATAAAATGTTCTAATCCGATATATTCCTTTCTTATCAGAAGTGAATCGCTGTATAAGATTCGTTCGCCATCAGTATCCTCAAGCATAACTATAAATGGCTCTGCATTGCCATGTAATCTTTCGTCCCAGACCCAATCTGGCAAAACTTCTAGTTCAAATCTTAATAAACTTGGAGTAATAGGTTGAATGGCACACTTTGCGCTAAGTTTGGGGAATCTGCGAAGCAAATCGTGGACTAATTTACCATGCTTTTCGGACCTAATCGCTTGTCCGACTTCTCCTGGTGATTGTAATTCCAAGTAAGTACTCCAAGGCAGTGTAGATGCCTCCGTTCTTCTGATGACTTCCGAAGGACAAGTCTTGAATTGTCTTAAAGGTGAATTCGCAATCCACATACGTCTATCAACTGTTTTGCAAAGGTTTAATAGCAATTTTGTAACATTTGACCAGTTTTTCTTTAGACATAACTCGTAAATTGCTCTAAACAATCTCCTGCATTTTGAGTTATGAAGACCATATCAGCATTCAGTGCAAATCCTTCGAACCTTAGACGTGAAACGTAAGATTGCAGTAAAACGTTTACCTTCGCCAAAGAATCACTGGCATCTTCTCGTATCGGTATAGGACACTTTTCCAACAGTGCCTTTAGTTCTTGTTTTTCTTCTTGTCTGACGGATATGTGTTTGAACTCGTCAGAGAGTGATATTACTCTGAATAGGTCGATTTGAGTGGAGTGTTGTGTGATCTCTGTGTCATAGACTTGCATTGATGTGTGGTTGATATAAAAATAAGAAGATATCCTTCCCAATTCTGTTGCCTCCACATTACCACTTTCGGCATCATATACCACAAGGTTTTCTTCATGAAGGATTGCCATGGCTGAATGGATCAGTGCCTCGCCGTACTTTAATGTATCATTCTCCCTTTCAGTTTCAGGAACTTTGTAAATGTCTGGTGACATTAACATGCGCACATAAAGATAGGTATAAGAAAGCCAATCCACACCATCTTTTCTGCTCTGAATATTTCCTGCAACCACTTCGGCATTTAGGTTATCGACTATCTTGGAAACTAGCTGAGATTCGATAGGTAATTGCTGGTTTAAAACTGCCAGATAAAATTGAACATCCGTTTGGTTTGTGATAATGATACCTTCACCATTAGTATCATATCTGGGTCTACCAGCTCTACCTAGCATTTGAAGTAGATCTTGAGGAGAAAGAGGTTCCCATAATCCACTTTCTGGGGAGTACACATCGGTACCTTTTACTATCACGGTATGAGCGGGAAGATTGACACCCCATGCCAAAGTGGCAGTAGATACTAGAACTTGAAGCAAACCATCAGCAAATAAGTCTTCGGATAAGGATCTATCACTTTTTGTTAGTCCTGCATGATGAATCCCAATCCCTGCCTGTATAATTTTCTTCAATTGGCCATCCTGGACATTATCTGACTCAGTCTCTAAAATTTTACGAGATGCAGGATCAGATTTCCGAATTAACCCAAGGTTATCATTCTCAGAAAGTTTTCTATTAGCCAAAGTGCTGTTCTAGCAGTCTCCTTCCTTGAGTGGACAAATATGATTACTTGATGCCCTTGTTTAACAGCTTCTAGAGTCTTCTCATGACATGTCTCGTTCATGGCATTTAATTTCTTCAACGAACTTTTCTCAGTAACACCACAGAATTGCTGGCTTAATGGACAAGGCCTGAAACTGGAATCGAAATAGAAGAGTCCATTATCC
This sequence comes from Zygosaccharomyces sapae, assembly GCA_900465325.1. Lineage (NCBI taxonomy): Eukaryota > Fungi > Ascomycota > Saccharomycetes > Saccharomycetales > Saccharomycetaceae > Zygosaccharomyces > Zygosaccharomyces sapae. Next base: position 77,606 of record UEGL01000022.1, on the reverse strand, counting down.
GGCACTCTTAAGAATTTGGAGACGTCTTGGTAATTAGGTAAAGTGGCAGAAAGCCCCAATAATCTTGGTGGTTCTTGAAAGGTCTTTCCCTGTAAAGCCCTTGATACTATGGCCTCTATCACCGGTCCTCGGGCATCATGCAATAAGTGAATTTCGTCAATGATCATCAGGCGCACAGATTGTACAAACGATGATTCGTCCGCTTTACGAGTAATCACATCCCACTTCTCTGGAGTTGAAATTAATATCTGTGCTTCTAACAGTTGTTGTCTATTTAGATTCGAGTCACCTGTCAACTCTGCCACTTTAATACCCATATAGGACAATCTCCTCTGGAATTCAGAAACCTGTTCTTGTACTAAAGCCTTTAAGGGAGCAATATAGACTATCTTGAAATTTTTAGAAGTAAGTCTACCGGTTTCGACATTGATGTGCTTTGAGATGGTTCTTAAAATGGCCATCATAGCTACGTTGGTCTTACCAGCACCAGTAGGGGCACAGAGCAAAACGTTATCGTCTCTCCCAAACGTCACTGGGTAAAGTTTAGACTGAATAGGATTCAGAGATTCTGTCTCTGCGGATGGGAATGCGTTTTGGGCCCAACTTGGAAAAACTGAGATTGGCACCAATTCAATGCCAGCATCGATCTTCTTAGGTGCAGGAATATATATTTCTTCGTAATGAGGTGTTAATTTTTGTAAGAGCCTTCAGGAAGTCGAATTTTGGTGACAGTCATTAGACGACTGGATTGGTCAAACTTGGCGGCACCCAAATCTATCAGCGGAAGGACTTGTTTGCTATCTAAGGTGGTCTTTGATCTTTTGGGTTCGTCTCCATGTCCTCTTCCGAAAAATGAGAATTCCTCCTTTTAATTCTTGTTTGCCCTTCTGTTCGTATTGTTCCACCAATTCATGCAACCCAAGTTCTGACATCTCCCTGAGAACATCTTGTTTTTAAGTTCCGGGGCTTGAGCAAGTCTTATCCCCAGAGTATCATATCTCTTTTTTCACGAAGAATCCAATTAGTGACAAGTAAGAAAAATCCAGTAATCGCATCAATCGCGACTCCAAAGTTTTATCGTCTTGATTCTTGGTTAATTCTGTAAATATTGCATCACTAAGCGCCTGCACATCCGTAGCCTCCACATCTTCCATTTCCTTGAGAAGCATTCTTCGCAGGAAAAACTCATCAATATCTTGAATATTAAGATCTTCAAATTTCCTGTCACTTGAGCCTTGAATCATCATAGTTTCATTGTTTTCTTCGGTAACGTCTCATGTCTTGCTCTCATATCGAAACTCCTTGCAGTTGTTTCTTCTTCTTCATCATCTTCATCCTCATCCTCGTTCATCCCTTCTCCTCCTCTTATACTATTGGCATCACCTTCTTCTTCTTGGTCCTCCATTAAAATCGGTACAGCTCTTTCGCTGTCATTAGAAGAACCTTTATTCGAATTATAATCTGAGATTTGGTTCGTTAGTTTTAACAGCTCTTGGAATTTGTTAACAGTGATTGTTACACCTAAATCGGATTCCAAATGTCCTCTTTGTACATCAACTTTACCGTCTTGATCCTTTTCCTTGTCCTTCAGGGTAAATATCAGTAAATCTGCAGTTTCTACAATAACATCATGCGGTATATCACTTCCAAAAGATCAGTCACCCAATTAAGAATTTCTTCATAGATTTGCATGTTTGCTTCATCACTGGGATAGTATTTCAACCCATAATTACCATCTAATATGCCATTACTTTTTACTTGACTAGCCATCTTACGACCATGATTTTGACGTTTTGGAACATCAACCTCTTTACGAGCTTCTAATTTCTCCTCATCGGGAACCTTATGGTCAGCATTAACCCCATATCCTTCACAGATATTCTTCCTCTCATAGATTTCGGTTGAGATTCTTCAGCATCTCGAATAGGATCACCTCTCTGGTCTAAAATCTCTTATCGGCCTCTAAAACCTTACTTGACATCTCATCGTGTCGGTACAGCTCTCTAATCTTCTGTCTCTTGTCATCTTCGTAATCATTGTCATTTCTTGACATGCCTGCAGATTATTGCTAGTCTTAAATGCTTTCCTGATGATTTATGTCTTGGTCTTTTTCTCAAAGGTCGTTGAGCTTAGTTTTAAAGCTCATCTCATTCCATCGATAATTTTTCAATCCTCTCGAACACACTGAAGAGTAAAAATAATAAGTAACCATCAGATGGATTAATAAGTCTAGGTCAACTGCAGCTTGAGCATTTGGTTCCCGGATGTTATGGTTAAGAACAAACCACCTACAATTCAACGAAGTTTATCTGAGTTGAGCTCTCGAATCAGCAGTTTATCGCCTTCGAAAAGAGTACTACAAGAAAGGGAGGAAAGTAGCAGTCAAGATGAGGTTGGTGAACCATGGTATATTAAATATGCTCCGAAAAAGCTTGAAGAGGTTGCTATTCACAAGAGAAAACTACAAGATGTTCGTGTGATTTTGGAATCTATGTTGAAAAATAGCCCTCATGGGATAGATGATGAACCTAGAATCCTTTTAATGACGGGTCCCAGTGGATGTTCGAAGTCTACTGTTATATACAAACTCGCTGAAGAATTGGTACCGAAATATAGGGGCGGTGGATTCCAAATGCTTCGATCTGAACGGAAAGGGAGCCATGTGGTAGAATTTGTAGAAACTGATAATTTCCAGGACTTTATAGTAGAGGCCAAATATCGTCGAGGACCTAATCTTTCAGTGATTTTAGTGGAGGATCTACCCAATATTTTCCATTCTGATACGAGGCATGCATTTCAAAAATCACTGCTTGAATGGTTGTATTTGCCAGAAGTTGGTTTACCACCACTAGTCCTTTGTATTACAGAGTGTTCTCTAGGGAATGAAAACTCACAAGGATTCGGTGTAGATTATAACTTTACGGCGGAATCCGTACTCAGCAGGGAAATTTTATCTCATCCTAAACTAGCTAGGATTAAATTCAATCCGATTAATGCCACTTTGACGAAAAAACATCTGAGGTTTATGTGTCAAGAAAATCGAAAACTATTGGTTCAGAATGGTAGATGGACTGCGAAAGATTCAGTAATTGATCAGTTGGCAAGTACGACGGGAGATATTCGATCTGCAATTGCAAATTTGCAGTATTGGGCAACATCAAGTCTAGATGTTCCGTTGGATACCAGGGAGGAATCACTTACTTATTTCCACACAATTGGCAAGATTTTACACGGATCTCGCGAGTGTGATGACAATGAGATGATCAATCAATTGACATTAAATTCTAAATCACATTTGGCAAATGACAACTTCCGTCTTGGATTATTAGAGAATTATAATTTAGTTAATGGGGCCAAATTCCGTTACCAACTGTTTGTGAAATTGTCGATAGTTTAAGTCAAAGTGATTCTTTGGGTATCAATTCAGAATCTATAGAATTTGCATCAAGGAAAGTTAGAAGTCAACTCGGTTCTGTGACGAAAACACACACTTCTCATAAGGCCAATTTCCCGCGAGAATGGAAAATACGACAGTTACAACTAGAATTCCAAGTAGATTGCGAAGATTATGCAAACGTAGATTTCTACAAATATCATCAAATTAGGACTAAAAGAGATTTACATCTATACTTCGCCCACTACGGTCCATTGATAAGATCGCGAAGAAATTACAAAAGGAATTCACTGAACTATTACATCGAAAATCTAAATCCAAATGCACAATCTGCTGTCGCTAGTCAAAACACGGATGTTTTGCAGCTGGATCCTAATATAGATCATTTAGAAAGGATCGGAGGTCCCATAAAAGTGTAGAGGGACAGCGAGATGTGGTCACGAACGATGATAGTGAGAATTGGACCAAGAATTCCCTTGACCAAATGAAACAGAAACGAGATCGTAAATTATCACAATTATTACTAGCATTACAGACAGAAAATGAAGCAGATGAAGAAATGGAGGATTTTGATGAGCCTATCGTGGACAGCGAAGTGGAAGATGAGGACGATTCTTCACTTTACGATCTGTTATCGCAAAGACGCCCTGAAATTAACGAATCGTTATCTGATTCAGATTTAGAAGATCTTTAATGGGAGGAGCATTAACTGTATTGAAAAAATACATTTATAGGTACATAGTATTAATTCACACTTACTACGTTATAACCGTTATTACTATTTTGGGGATATCGAACATGATAATAGTGTATCGTTTTTCTTATTGAGTCTTCTCTTCATCTCGTAACTATATAAAGAAAATACTATTAAGCAGATCGTAAGCTATGTTGGAAAAATTCAGGATCTTCCTCTAAAGATTCCTTTATAATATCTAATCCACCCTGAAATTCACCGCCAACATACAACTGAGGGAAAGTGGGCCAATCTGAAAATTTCTTTAGACCCTCTCTGACTGAGTTATCTTTCAAGATATCGAAAAGCCGAATCTTACCTGGTGTTCCCTTAGAATACCCACCATCTGTCTAGAAAATCCACACTTAGGCTCAGATGGACTACCTTTCATAAAAGCATTACAGGAGCTGCCTGTGTTAGTTTGGTTAATCTCGCATTGAGTTCTTCTTCGGTTTCTTCGTCTTCTTCAGATTCTGCGTCTTGAGCAACCGCTTGCTTATTGTTTCCCTGAGTTTTCGTCTCGTTCAAGGCCTTAACGAATTCCTTTGGATCTGCACCAGATAGTTCCTTGAGAATGGTTCCACTGCGGACTAGGATGAAATATGGAACCGCTGAAACCTCAAATAATTCCGATATTTCTGATTGTTCATCGGCATCTACTGACAAGAACAAAACCTCTTTGTTAGAAGGCTCATCGCTAAGTGCCTTGACCACTTCGTTCATAGCCTTGCATGGTTCTGCCCAAGAAGTGTGGAAGTAGATGGCAATAAGTCTGTCACCAGCTTCCGCCGTCGTTAAGTTGGTAAATTGATCTTGGTCTTGAATAGTATGAATAGGCATCTTGATCTAGCTTGAAAACACTTTATATCTTTCCTTTCTTATCTCTTCTCGTCTCCGATCACTATAAACTAAGTGAATGTGGTACTAGCAACCTTGGTGGTAGCATAAAACGTTATATAGAAGTGACCGTTAGTAATTCTTTTAATACTCTCTTGTTATACTTGAACCCATTTCGACAGACTTTTTGACACGAGTCTTTACACGTGATCACCGGCCAATGAGAGAAAATTCAGTTACTAATTCACAGCGATTACCAACCACATGATAAGTTCAATGAGATACACTTATCTGGTAGCTCCACCTGATAAATGTTCCCATGGACTTATCAATTACATCGGTTTAGTGTCTTCTTCTGGCAAACATCCAGAAAGTTCTCCAGGTAATCTGCAACTCCGAATTCTCATTCAATTGAGGGTACAATTCAATGGCACGATCAACAAACACATCTGTGATATCTTTTCAGCATTAGGATTGTCTTTCTTCCACGAATGGTGGCCACTCCAACTCTTGATGTATTCTTTCAATTGAGCCAACGTCAACTTTTGGTACATGAACAGTGGGATATCGTCTGGTCCCTTACCCTCTAGATCATTCTCGTAAAATAGACTTCTTCAATGTCTTGGAACCACTTGGGATCGTAATGTAGGTCTTTTAACATTTCGCAAGCAATACGCCTACCTGGTTGTTGCCAATAAGGTCCTAGCTTATCGTCTGCGTATGAAAGTCGATCAATTTCTGCGGTCAACAATGGATAATCTGGGAAGAAGAAATCACCATATCCCCAAATAGCTAAAGTTCCGCCAGGACGCAAGGTATCAGCAACGGCTTCTTGGAATTTGGCGAAATCCAACCAATGGACGCATTCTACTGCTGTAATCATATCACATTTTGCTTATTCGAGTCTGTCTTTAAAAATTCGAAAGATTCACCTGGTGACTGCTTGAAACTAATTCTTGCATACTTTTGTGGGTTTTGTCTTTGAAGAGATTCGGCACCTTCTATCATGGTAGGTGACAGATCCGTGCCAATGACCCTTTGGAAAGAGTCCAGCTGCTCTGACAATTGAAACGTAGCAATTCCTGGTCCACAACCGACATCCACCACTAATTCTCGAGGACCTTGGTGATAATCGCTCAAAACCTTATAAAACTATCAGGATATGTAGGTCTTACAGAGGAGTATCTCTGTGCATTAAAATCTTGGGCTGAAAATGCTGACATAGTAAGGTAAGTACTGTCTTAACACAACAGTTCGAGAAAAGGGAAGCTAGACTATATCGTTTTGATGCGATAAAACTTCTATATCGTTGATGTTGCTCGAAGCCAGCGTTACGAGTTCACGTCGGCGTGTTTTCAACATTTTATTGTATACAAAGATATACTCTATAACAACAATGCAATATAAAGAAAAGATAAATGCTACGATAATGTTAATCTAGGTTGGATTATGTGGCTTTCAAAGAGCCGGGCGAATTTATAGAAACTTCTCCAGCAAACCTGGACCGTGCTGGATCTGCTTAGTTCCGGATATATTTCCAAGATACGATCGACGAATTCCTCTGTGATATCCTTTTAGCGTTAGGATGTAGTTGTCTCCAAGTGTGGTATCCACTCCACGTTTTGATGAATTCCTGATATTGATTCAATGTTAGGAATTTGGACATGAAGAAGGGGACAGGTTCACTATTAACGTGTTCCTTTGATCTAATTTCATCTTCCATGAAATATCCTTCCTCAACATCTGTGAAGAGGTTTGCGTCAAGGTGTAAATCTCTGTACATGCCTCTCAGGATGGTATGCCCAGGTTGATCCCAATATTTACCGAATCCATGCTCCTTGTCGTATGTCAATTCCACGATTAGCGAATCGATTTTGGGATACTCAGGGAAGAATGCGTCTGAATATCCCCAAATGACGAATGTGCCACCTTTACGCAAGTTTGCTGCTGCTGCTTTTGGAATTTATCGAAATCAAACCAATGTGCACATTCTACAGCGGTAACCATGTCGACTGACTTGTTGTCAACTTGATCACTGGGTAAAATCCAAAGCTCTCAGCGGATGAAACTTCGAACGATACTTGGGTATATTTATCGGGGTTATTGTTTTACCGCTTCTAGCCCTTTCCACCATGGTATTAGAGATATCAGTGCCTACAATTTTATCGAACGAATTCAATCTAGCGGCTAATTGAAATGTCGCTACACCGGGACCACACCCGACATCGACTGCAAGTTTTCTAGGCCCCTGATGGTATCTATCTATCAAATCGTAGAAGCTATCGGGATAAGAGGGCCTATTGTTGAGGTAAGCCTTGGCATCAAAATCTGTAGCTGAGAATTGAGACATTTCGGCACGGTTATGTTGGTGTGGTGGAATAGATTTTAGGATAGAACACCAGTTGCAAGAATTGTGATGGAATAAGATACTGTTATAAAGACCTCTCGTACCGAGAAGTGGGTCATCTGTTTAGCACGAGAAGTTGTATTCCTATTGTCCATTCACTCTCTTTCTCTCCATCACGCGATGGAATGAGAGCGAAGAATAGAGAGCGATGATCAATTATTCAGTGGAAGACTACTTTGAATGACGGCGATCTTCCGAAGGTTCAGAGGGATTCGAATGCATGTAACTAGCTTACCAATCGTTTTGTTGTCGTAGTAGTTTTCGTTTATGTGTTGGATATCTGGTGAGAGTTTCTAAATGGAGATGGCAGGGCATGAAAATCTTCCCCGGCTCAAGATTTTATTCTTTGACAACGCCGTAGTTAATGGGTGCGCTTTGGAGTCGCAGATGATGAACATTGGAATGCATGATCAAATCAGGCATGCTGCAGGGTAGTAGGGCCACACAGTGTCGTCCTGAGGTTCTTACTATAGCGAACGTGGTAGACTACACAAATCCACTGCCAACAAAAGATGGCTTCGAGCTAACAGTAAGAGCAGTATTGATTTACAACCTGAATGGGTATTTCCCAAGGTTACCGGATGAGGTTGAATGCGGTTTGAAAGAACGATATTTTCTAGCAGACTGGTCAACGCTGTGTCGACGGGAGCCCGTCGTCGATCGTCTTGGTTTTATGAATGTGGCCCGTGAGGTACAAGACTACTGAGCTTTTGGAGAGACCATGTTCATCAATGTGGAGGAGATATCTGATTGGCAACATCTTGGATCATTGTTGATTAACAGCTACTATTCGTAACTGTATATGTAGTTTGCAAGATAAATTCTGATTTTCTTGATCAGCCGCACCATCTCATCTCATCGAATTTTTTTCCACCGAAATGGAAGATTGACAAAAGAACATCGCTTGAAAGTTGACTACATTGCAAGAACCAATGTTGGAATAGATCTATCAGTACTTCCTTTGTCGTGCATATTATCTAACCAATTGAATTGGATATTTGCGTACTGAGCCTATAATGTCCAAGTTCCAATGTACAACGTGTAATGAAGTGCTGGATTCAGATGCCATGATGAAGCATCTGTCATCTACCAGGCATAAAACTGTGATAGACGCCTATAGTGAGGAAGAGGTATGCTGTGAAGATTGTCAGAACTCTAATGTACATCAGTTACAAATTATAAGATTTGGCGGTGAGGACATGTCCTTACTGTGTACCCCATGTTTGAACAAGGAATATGCGGCTTCTGAGAGACCAAGCACTGCATATTCGTTATCTAATGGATCTCTTTTGAAATTTTGGGATACTTATCTGAAGGTGAGAGACTGTTGCTGCGAAGAGTGTGGTAACGAGTCCCGTCTAAATGTAAATTCCAAGAAAAAGGTAGTTTGTAATGATTGTCTGAAGAAAAAGCCAGAGTCGGTGGCAAAGGATTTCATATCTGAGGATAGCAGTAGGTTCTTATATTTATTTTTGGGAATTAAGGAGACTAGTAATGCTAAGAAGTTTAAGAAGAAAGGTGGTAGACGATTGGGTAGAGGTAAAAAGGGAAAAAAGGCTGGGAGTGCTAAAAACCAAGAGAAAAGAAGCCGCTTACAGTACATCAACAATTGGCTCAGAAAGCCTATGAGAACAAAAAGTCAAATAATGCGATTGAAGGTGATAGTTCTCTAAGTTTAAAATCATTTAAAGGGCATAAGGCGGCTTCGGGACCGGATCAGATTAAAGAAAGTACTTCTAATATTAAAATGGGTCTCCAGCAAAGGGAAAAGTGCATAGTAAACCACAGGGCAAAACTCAGGCCAAATCGCCTAGCAAGACAGATGTAAAATCACAGAGTAAATCGCCCGGTAAGCCTCAGACAAAGCCCCAGCCAAAGTCCGGAAAGCCACCTGCTACAAGCAACAAGCCAGCCACTAACGGTAAGGGCTTTAAATCGACAGCGGCGGCTTCAACTATAAGGGACAAAGCCACAAAGTCCGGTGACTCGAAACCCAAATCAAATATTTTAGAAAGTGGTAAGACGAAGAAACAGCAGTCGATTGGTGGTAAATCAAGCGTTGCTAAGATAGATGATAGTAAGCAAAGTAACAGCAAGGAAAAAGGTGCTAAGAAAAATGTCGGTAAGACAAATGATGGCAAACAAAGCAGTAGTAAACCAGTAGATGGTAAGTCAACCAGCGGCAAGCTCAATGGTGTAAAGCAAGCTAACAGCAAGCAAGGTGACAAGCAAGGCAGTAAGAAAGGCAGTAAGCAAGGCAGTAAACAAACTGGAAAGCAAAGTGACAAGTCAAATGACGATAAAGAAAATGGTAACAAGTCAAGATCACAATCACCACCTACCGCGGAATCAACAGCTACTGTAGAATACGAAGAAGGTGAGCCTCTTAGAGAGATGACCAAGTACGTCCCCAAATTGACTTATTCTGATCCTGACGATTATTTCAACACCTATTCGTATGCTCTCTATTTGAGGAGAAATTGCAAAACAAGTTTTACAAAATTTCCAAATTACTTGGCCAAATAGCGATAAGGAGACCGTCTTTGTTGTCAAGATGGATCTCAATAACAATACTGAACTCGAAAGGCTTTTACCGAAAAATGCACTAAAACTAGGACGTCCACCGTTTGTCAATTTACAACCATTGATCTTAGCGACTCAAGATGAATCTAGAGTCTGGTACACATATGTTAAAGAATTTCAAATGAATCGTCGTGAGACTACGCTTTTACTAGAACTGTACCCTTGGAATAAGATCAAATTGCCAATAAAACATTCCAATGATCAAATGAAAATTCTGCCATGCGGAGCTCAAACGAGTAGAATTTATTTTGCAATGACCCGTGCCAAAAATCCACGTTTTATCGATCTAATCATGGGTCAAAACCAATCAAACAGATAAGCTTTACAAATAGATTGAACTATTCAAAGGATAATTTTAATGAATCCCAAAAATTCAATTCAACACGTCTTGAACAACAGTGTTACAGTGTTGCAGGGACCACCAGGTACAGGTAAAACCAGTACCATTGAAGAATTAATTATTCAGATGATTAGGAATTTTTCTTCATGGCCTATCCTATGTGTAGCTGCATCCAACATTGCCATTGATAACATTGCAGAAAAATTCATCGACAACAAGGATGGTATTAGAATTCTTAGAATTGTTTCTGATTCCAAAGAGTCACAGTATAACAGAGATCATCCCTGGGTAAAATCTGTCTTCACAATATCGTTAATGATCAATTACCACCGCAATTGAAAGAGGTTCAGCATAAATTGCGTACCGGTAAAGCTCATGAGGTTTCTAAAACCAGTACAACAACTTGTCTACTGCCCAGAACCAAATTGCTGATCGTTACATCATGCAGGCCCAAATCCTTTTCACGACCACCATTACCGCCGGTGGTCGCCGTTTGAAGGCTATAAAGGAATTACCTGTGGTAGTGATGGATGAATCCACCCAATCTTCAGAAGCCGCTACCTTAGTGCCATTATCACTACCGGGAATTCGCAAATTCGTGTTTGTTGGTGACGAGAAGCAACTGTCCAGTTTCAGCCAAATTCCACAGCTAGAAATGTCGTTGTTCGAAAGAGTTTTACTCAATGGTTGCTACAAAACCCTCACATGCTGGACACTCAATACAGAATGCATCCTATCATAAGTGAGTTCCCCGCCAAAGATTTTACGGCGGTTTATTGAAGGACGGTGTAACTGAACAACAGAAAAGCTGGCCATCTATTAAATATCCTCTGTTCTTCCTAAGATGTGATTTGGGTAATGAGACCAAAGTGACAAGTTCTCAAAACGGTTTACGTGGATACACATATACAAACAAACATGAATGCCAATCATTGCTTCAAATGGTCTACAAATTGATTTTGGACAAAAGGTCTCTAGGGACCAGATCGGTATAGTAACGCCTTATTCTGCCCAAAGAGATGCGATTTCCGAACTCCTGGTTCAAGATCGTGTCGTTAACCCTCAGGGACTTGCTATGGAACAAGAAATCGACGAGATGGATCCATTTGACGCAATGGCGGGGAGCAAGAAAAATAGCATTAATATCGTTAACGATATCTATATTGCTACGGTAGACTCATTTCAAGGTCATGAAAAGAACTTTATATTGTTTTCGACTGTAAGAAACAATCCTTTGGGCAAAATCGGTTTCGTGAACGATGCAAGACGTATGAATGTTGCCCTAACAAGAGCTAAGAATGGTTTGATTCTCATTGGTAACGATCACACATTACGCAATGGAAGTGACTTGTGGAAGGACTACATTGACTATTTGAACACTCGTCAATTGATCTTTGCAGACACGAGCGGCTATTGATCCGGTGTTACCCTCACATGATCGGTGTTACCCTCCCATGCTTATCTTCTATTTTTTTTCCTGTTGTTTTCTTCCATGGGATTCTATAAGGTTCTAAGATTTTCTCTTTACTTTTCTATTGTTCTAATTTCAGCTCCCTTTTCTCTCCTTCCGTTCGTGTCCTTTACCTCCTTCCCTCCCTGGTTCCCCAGTCAAAATACCGCCACCCAATCAGCCTTAAGAAAAGAAACTAGGGTTGTTTCCTCTACAATCTCTTTTGATCTTCTACAAACCACTTCTTGATAGTACTTAAGTCAGAATTGCATTGATTGGATAAAGGTTAAGAAGGAGTGAATAGTAATAACCGTAATAATAACTAAAAGTATGTTAAGAATTGATTTTGTTTTTCCTTTTTTTTAATTTTTCTTACTCTCTGTTTTGTCCTGTCGTGTGGTCGGTTATCGTTGAATGAGTTGTAAGAGTGCTTTTGTTATCGCTGTGGTCGCCATTGTCGTCGTCGTCGTTGTCGTTGTTTCTTCAATTGACAAGGGAGGGTCTGTGTTCTCTCTGTCTGCTTACTCTTATTATGCAAGGGTCAGAGCGGTTGGTACACCGCTACTTCAGCTCGCTTCTTGTTCCTTGTCGGTGGTAGGAGTAGGTCGGTTGACTGGCTAATAGTACTGTGAGGACCAATTGAGCTGGGGAGGGGGCTGTCTCCGTCTACCTTTGTTTTCGCTTGTTTGCTCGTTTTGACAATATTCCTTGCCTCTTTGGGGTTCGATCCCAGGAACAGGATGGTCTCGATCGATTGGGTGTTCGGGTGCTGGGGCGTCCGAGATTCCGCTTTTCGTCTTCCAGTTTCACGCGCCGGGTTCCACTGTTTCAGCACCCACTGTTTTGAGGTAATCATCGATGGCATGGAATACTTAGATCGAGTGAGGGGTGGAGGAGGAAAGGGGACAGAGAGCTAAAGGCCGATCGACCGATACAGGAAAGCGATACCGACTACGTAATAAGAGAACGAAGAGAACAAAGCTAGTGGTCGTCTTACGTGATTATACTTCGAAGATGCTAGCAATAGCTACATCAGTGTTGCCTATACTCCTTTGCTTGCCGATTAGTGTGGATGTCCGTTATTGTATGAGCGAATCGGTTTTCCTTCCGAGATTGATTTTTTGTTATGATCGTTAACTGTCCGTCGTGATCTTAGTCACCGTCATTAGTGTTAGTGGCAGAGCCAGGGAGGTTCACCAAAACTAAAAAACGAGGAAAAAAAGAGAGAGAGTACACGTACAAAATCGATTTATAAGGGGAGGGGAAATCATTTGTTCAGAACTCAGAACCCAGTAAAGCGCACTTTGGGAACACCGGCTGCAGGTACAGAGGTATACAGAGAAAGAAAGAAAGAACAGTGGGAATTGCATTGATTTCTTTAGAGTTGGAATCAGTTTTACTAACAAGATATACAATAGGAAATGTCTCTAAGTCGTGAGGATTCAGTTTATTTGGCTAAATTGGCCGAGCAAGCAGAACGTTATGAAGAGATGGTGGAAAACATGAAGGCAGTTGCCTCTTCAGGTCAAGAACTTTCTGTTGAAGAAAGAAATCTACTGTCTGTGGCCTACAAGAACGTTATTGGTGCACGTCGTGCTTCGTGGAGAATTGTTTCTTCCATAGAACAAAAGAAGAGTCAAAGGAGAAGAGTGAATATCAAGTTAAGTTGATCAGAACCTACCGTTCAAAGATTGAATCTGAGTTGACCAAGATTTCCGATGACATTTTGTCAGTCTTAGATTCTCATTTGATTCCATCTGCTACCACTGGTGAATCTAAAGTTTTCTACTACAAGATGAAGGGTGACTACCACCGTTATTTGGCCGAATTTTCCTCCGGTGAGGTTAGAGAAAAGGCAACTTTGGCTTCATTGGAAGCTTACAAGACTGCTTCTGAAATCGCCACAACCGAATTGCCACCAACCCACCCAATCCGTTTGGGTCTAGCACTAAACTTTTCTGTCTTCTACTACGAGATCCAAAATTCACCAGACAAGGCCTGTCACTTGGCAAAGCAAGCCTTTGATGATGCCATTGCAGAGTTGGATACTCTATCTGAGGAATCTTACAAGGATAGTACATTGATTATGCAACTATTAAGGGATAACTTGACCTTGTGGACTTCTGACATGTCTGAAGCTGGTCAAGAAGAACAACAGTCACAACAACCTTCTGGTGGTGCTGCTGCCGGTGCTGCTGCTCCTGCCGAAGGTCAAGCTCCTAAATAACTTCTGAAAGAAGAAGATTCTTACTACTAAGGTGCTAAAGTTGTTTTTTTTCTCATTTATCTTTTTTCTTTTCTTTACTATTGTCTCTTTAGAAAAAAATAATCCATTGTTAACGACAGATCGAATTGAATTATAAGCTAAGCTAACAATCACAGTCAACTGACTGGACCAAACTTAACCTTTTTGACCACGGCCAAACTTTTTTATTTTTATTTTTTTTTCTACCACTATTATTTTCACTAGAGTTAATCGATAAAGATAGGCGAAGAAGTTGAAATTGAAATTGAAACTTGAGTTTAAAAGGTGTGGGCAAATGAAAATGAAATAACCATTGTTATTAAATATATAAATGAATATCAAATATCAAGTATACAAAGAAATGTTGTGATAATTTCACATAACTGTCTCTATCATCTTTTTTTCTGCTTAGTTTCAGTATTTGTTTATTTTTCCTGTCCTTGCTCTAATTGGAGGAACTCCGTTTTGAGCTCTTAGAAAACTGTAAACCCTTCTTAACTGCTTATTGCGAAGAGAAAACAGCTAGAGTAATCGATAGATATAGCATTGAGATGTCTGAAACTGTGCCACCGGTGTTTTTAAAGCTGCTAATTTAACAATTGGTTCGCTGACGTTATTATCGTCATTATCACAATTGAGTTATTTGATTTACGACTTTGGTGCGTTTCTACTTGCACTTTATGCAATCCCATTCTCGGTTTTAATTATTTTATTAGAGTTCCAAACGATCCCAGTTCTTTACAGATATTGCTCTTTTATTTTAGTTTTATCGGTCGTGGATTTTTATACATTCTATTGAGTCTTTTGGTCAATTTCGGTGGTGTCTTTAAAGTGTTAATAGCAGTATCGACTTTTTCCTTGGTTTGATCTACGTAGCATTCGAATTTTACCACAGATCGAGGAACCACCAAATTTTAGAGCTGAGGGGCTCCATTGTCTGTAAATGATGATGATGATGAAATTATCTAATTTACATATTATTAAAAAAAATACAACAGCGTTCTAGTGTTCACGCATTGGTTGAGTTTCTCTGACAGAGATACCGAAACGACGGTCTTTGGTCAATTGAGCTAATTGGAAGATTGATTGTACAATTGGATCTTGAGAATTTAATTGAATTGACTGTGAATCCAACTGGCCTGACAAGTTTTGGATCCACCTGTGATTCTTAGTAATTCCGGTCTGCTACCATTACTTGAGGTGTCACTATCGCATAGTAGAACCGTACTGCTTTCACGACTAATGGGTAACAATTTAGATTCTGGACATGAGTTGACAATGCTCTTCAATTTCAATGATGAAACCCCAACTTAGGCAATGGTACCTCGTGGCCTGGTAGTGACAATGGTGCGGTTGCATCAAAACTCAAAGTACCATTTTGATTAGTTGATTTTAAAATGTGGTCCCATGGAACCCACTTGGTTAAACGAATTGGCATATCGACACACAGGTAGTTGTTCGTGATTTCACTCATACCAAGTCTATAACTCTTCAAATCCTGCTT
The DNA here is from genome assembly GCA_900465325.1 of Zygosaccharomyces sapae. Classification (NCBI taxonomy): domain Eukaryota; kingdom Fungi; phylum Ascomycota; class Saccharomycetes; order Saccharomycetales; family Saccharomycetaceae; genus Zygosaccharomyces; species Zygosaccharomyces sapae. The sequence continues at coordinate 62,113 of UEGL01000022.1, read as the reverse complement.
CAAAGAAGTCCATTGTTCGGATGTTCCATCCACGTCAAGTGGGAAAGTCTGAGAAAGATGTGATAACTTAAATGGGTAAACACCTTGTCTATCGATTTTGGTCAACAACTGTCTTGCTGTCTTCAACTTCAAATGGTAAGAATGTGCGTAATCTCTGACGTGGGCACCTGAACGTGCAACCAAGTCGTTCTTATGAGACTTACCAGTGTATGAATCCACATCTTGTAAAGTGACTAAACCTTTCTTGTTCAATTCATTCTGAGGGCACATTCTAAGATCAACCAGATAAACTTCACCCGCCTTAACGGTGAAGTCATCGCTAGGAACTGCTGTTTCGCTGGTAACGTTACTCTTTGTCTTTAACGCAACTTCTTGGTTATCAGATAAGCCTGCGTTCGATAGCAATTGTTCTTCCTGATGAGATTCAGTCCAGACAACACCTTTGAATTCACGTTCTGCAACAATACCTTCATTTTGACCAGCAAGAAACCTTCTAACACGACGTACACGAGAGCCTGGTACCACACAACAGTTGTAGTTACGCGCAATAGTGTCAACCACCAGTCTAATCGTCTTACCTTGGACGGTGTGAGAGCCATCATCTAGCGCATTAGGAATCTTTTCCGGAGTCAATGCACATGCGAGTAACGATACTACACTTTCCATGGCAATGTGAGCAGCGGCTACAGCGTCAGCCTTGCCGCCCAAGAGAGGACCCTGAGGCTGTGGACCCGGAGGATAAATCACCATAGTATGGGACACTTGACTTGTATAACCGTCGATATGGACACCCAAAGTAATTTTCACCAAGTCACCTGGTCTTAGTACACCTGTAACCGTAGATTCCAATGGACTGTTTTTATTTTTGCTTTGTATATTTTCGACATCATCCATTTCCGGAGACCAGCCTTGAGCCACTGAATCAACGTCGATTGCCGTAGGAAACGCAATTCCTCTTTCGTTAACTTTATTCTTGTAAAATTGTTCCAATCTAGCGGTCATGAACGAATCACCAAGAATACATAGTTCTGGAATAGTTAATTGTGGTTCCTTACCAAAATGGTAGCTCTGGTTAATCAAACTAGTAACATATTTTAACGCGGTTTGTGTAACTTGACCAGCGGTTCTGTATTTGTCTAGTACAGATTCTTGAAGAATATTTTTATCCTTGAGTAAAAGCTCACTGTCTTTCGGGGAAATTGTAAGAGACATGAATAGTGAATCCTATAGCTCAACCAGTAGATGTAAAGCGAAGCTAACAGATCGGTATAGCTTTGTTCGAAACAGCTTTCGCAGTGTTTGATGTATTCTTTAACATCGATTAAAAGTTTTGATGGGCATCTCATCGCATCTCGAAAGAGCTTTCTGTTTCTTTTCAGGTCACGAGATACGAGTCACGTGATAAATAGTTATCACGTGGGCTTTGTTTTATCACGTGACTCTGGACTCACCTTTTTCGTTTTTCTTTTTCCTTTAATAAGTAGCTATCGGCGGCTACTACTAGTGCATGCATGTTTCTATCTTCGCTCTTGTCACTTGCTTCTGCTGAAGTTTTAATTTTGTTTGTTTATATGGAGTTTACACCTTTGGCTCGCTTAGCACGGTCTCGCCAGGTACCCGTTCCTTTCACCTGTATACTATTGGGCAAAACAATGCGGAAACACATAAATGCCCAACAAAACGTAGAATTGATAGGGAATTGGAAAGCTCAGTTTAATAATTCAAAATCTGCCCTTCCCATCATCGACATTATTGCCCATGTCTCTTGCTGGCTCCTGGTCCCCATTTCCGCAACAATTCGTGTCATTCCATAGCGCGGCTGAAGCACACAGCGTAGATCTTATTGTCCCTACAATAATATACGTAGAGAAAAGTTCGAACATACAAGACTCGTACAAGATAGAGGGAGAAAGTAGGTACAGATCACTTGGGACTTGCCCTTGACATCTGATAATAACTGGTGTTCTTGGTGGGTAGATACCCAAATTATAAGAGATCCTTGGGCTTCTCTGGGTGTCCTTAGATCTTTACCGTCTGATAGCGGTGATCGCTCTTGGTGGGATATAACCATGGCGAGGTCTTCTCGGAGCTTCCAATTCTCCTTGCAAGCCTCCCTCAGAGTTCGACGATCTCCTGGCACTCTTAGTGCTCTAACTTTCTCGAGCTTTCTTTTGGCTTACGCCGGTAGCTGTTGGGCGTCTTGAACATCTGGGATCCAATGGTTACCGTTTCAGCTGTATACGAGAACTCTTCCTCCAATCTATGTTTTGGAATGCTAGAAACGCAGTAGAGGATCTAATTTCAACGAGAACCCATTTGCTTCCCATAAAGAGGTTGAGCCCTCTCATTTAAGGCACCTTACCAACCTACTTAGATATTTACCTACCTACCTACCTACCTACCTACCTACCTACCTACCTATCTACCTATCTAGCTAGCTGTCCAACGTTCTCGAGTATGGAATCATGTAGTATTCCATTCGGCCAACAAGCAGCTGTAACTCAAACGAGCAAATGACCTAAACGTTGGTGTGGCTGTCACCATCTTTATGGACAGGGTTGCGTTTATACTCGCGTCGCGTTCCTGTTTAAAAGTACCTCTCTAGTCCATGATTGCTACTACTACTACTACTACTACTACCACTACTACCACTACTACTACTACTATTGCTGCTACTAGTAATACTACTACACTACAATTCACAAGAGTTACATAATTGCCGGTGTTCGTAGATAGAGAAACTACTTTACTTCAAGAAGAAATGTCTGCAACCGATACTAATCGAGGTGGTAATGTGAAAGAGCTTACAGAGTCGCAAGAAAAGACTCTAAAACAAGTCTGGACTTATTTACTTCAATATTGGGGATCCCTGTTAATGGTGAAAAGTGTTTAACTCAAAAGAAGATCCAGCTTCACCAGATAAGAAGAAGGGCAAATCATTGCTAGGTAGATTGCAGGCTTACAGTATTGGCGAGGACAGTTCCAGCGATAGTCTTGATGATTGCGAATCATACAAGCCAGATTTGATCAAAGAATCTTTGCAAGATGTAAAACCAGAAGATACAATGGAAGACTTCTGGACGATGTTGAGAGTGGATTTTCCTGATAACCTTCTATTACGGTTCATTAGAGCTAGGAAATGGAAAACAAACGAGTCTGCTATCATGCTGGCTGAGTCGTTGCGTTGGAGAGTCAATGAATTGCGAGCAGATGACATTTTGAATGGCGGTGAAAGAGCAGCCTTCGATAACGACGACAAGGGATTCGTGAAGAATTTGGAACTACAAACGACGGTAATTCCTTGTCGAGATAACGGTGGCAGACCAGTTGTGTGGGTGAGAGCTCGCTTGCACAGTCCTAAGACACAGTCAGAAGATGAGCTTAAGAGGTCCTCCATCTTGGTGATTGAGACAGCACGTTTGTTCCTGACAGAAGCGGCAGATACAGCTTCGATTTTCTTCGATTTGGGAGGATTCTCTCTTTCTAACATGGACTACACTCCAGTTAAGTTTTTGATCAACTGCTTTGAAGCTCACTATCCAGAATGCTTGGGTCACCTTTTCATCCACAAGGCTCCATGGTTCTTCCAACCTATCTGGAATATCGTTAAGAATTGGTTAGATCCAGTAGTGGCCTCGAAAGTGATCTTTACCAAGAGTAGTAAAGATCTGGAGGACTATTTTGATGAGTCTCAACTTCCTGAATATCTAGATGGTAAAAACGATTTTGATTTTGACCATTACCACAAACCGGATGCTGCCAACGACGTTAAGTTGGAGGACGAGGAAACTCGTGATACAATTATGAAGGAAAGAAAGCAATTGATCGAAGAATTCACTCAAGCAACAATCAAGTGGATTGAAACCGACTCTAAGGAAGAATCAGACAAGTTGTTGAAGGAAAAGATCGATCTTGGTACTCAAATCTCACAAAACTACTGTAAATTGGACCCTTATGTGAGGTCGAGATCACAATACGACACTCGGGGAATCCTCAAACTTTGAAACACAGTCCTGGTTAATCTCTTAAATTTCATGCAATGTTATATGTTTATACACTTATAAGGACGTATATCTGTGTATGTATATATACATATATATGTCTCTGAAATCGCATCAGAATTATTTAGTTAGATATCAAACTACTGGGAAAATAGCACGAACTGTGTCATGGAAATCGATGAAGCCCTACAAGCGATTGTCAATGCCAATATAGAGACACCAGAGCTACTATTAAGATCATGGCTCGACAAATTGTATTTTGAAGCCCCTAGACAAGGTTTATCCTCTTCACAGTTGAAATCGTTGATCAACTTCGTCTGCGAGTCAGATTTATTATCCATATCCACCAAGTTCTACATCGTCGAAAATTGTTTGATACCCAGTGATTACATTCATTTTGAAGTGGTAGAAGAGGTAGCTAGGCATTTGGGCACGGCTAATGCTCTTTCAGCCTACAGATTACAAGTCCCATCAAACCTTCAAGTGGCCCTTTGCAAATGGCTAGTTCACATCTTCTTTTAGTGATACCAGTGGATAAATCGTCGTTAACATATGGTACCATCTGGATTCATTTGTGGCAATACAATTTCCTACAAAGATGGCTGACTTACATTGTCGTTTGGTCCACTAAATCCATTAGAGATGTTCGACCTTGGAAGGTTCAGCTTTTGGAACGCATAGCAAGCAAGCCAGGTTATACAGATGGTCAAGCGTGTGCTACTTTAATTTTAAAAGATATGCATCATTATTGGGCCCTTCGAAATCTATACCATCAGTGATATCAAGGATAAATTGTAATGCAAGAAGACTCAGATCATTGCAAGAACTCAAGCTAGATAATATGTTTATCAGCAAACTGAGAAAAGTGCTTACGAATAACCTCAATTTTACAAATGAGATGATAGATGAATTGATATCTTCCCACTTGAATCAATTAAATTCTGAATCAAAATCCAATACTATCTCACGCTACAATTCTAAAGTTCCAAAGGGTAAAGAGTCGGTATTACAGATAAGGTCCTTTGACCAATTGGCCTGGAACTGGCACAAATTAGTGGTTTCAAAAGATGTGGAACAAATAATAAATAACTACATTTCTTGGTTTTCTTTATTCCAGCTAACTAAGAATGATCCAGTTTGGATGATACTTGAAGATTGGATACTAATACAATTGAGAAAATGTTTCAAAACCATACAAGAGATTTTCTAGTGATTAAGAAAATCGTAAGGCTTTGTCAGATTCATCCTATTTTGACGAATAAAATCTTTGACGAATTTTTAACTTACGATTATTTACGTGGTGATCCCATTGTCTTCCTTTATATCTACAGAAAGCTGACCCTCTACTCGTGCCAAACCCCAGTCATATCAAGGGTCTTCATAAGGACATTTTACAACTTTTAACATTTTGTCATCTCGACAAAGGTACCAAAATCGATGAGAATTCGACACCTCAGATATGCAGCAATTTACTGCTAACAATTCTCAATTGGTTTGAGGAAGATGTTGAAGAACTGATTCCGTTAGGATTAGAATTTTGCACGATTTTCGAATACTGCTAACAGCTAATATGAATTACACTATTGAAAACCGTTTTATCACTACGGCCCTCATATTAGCGTTAAAAATCCTTCCAAAAATAAGAACAAAGAGGATTTCCAGCTGAGAAGAATCACATTCCCCTTTAGCTTAATGAATAAGCTAATCACATTTGATGATCCATTGCTGCTAGACGCCTGCTGTGAATATTTAGTGATGGTCAAAGAATTTCTCACCAATAAAGAAGGTTCTAACAAATACGTACAGGGACAAAATCTTCATATCATGGACCTCACAAATTATTTATGGAGAAACAAAATTCTGAGCTCCAAAAATTCCTTGATATACCCACTGATTTTGTAAGGAACGTTTTGGACAATTTATTTTTACCGAATGTCAGAGACAGGATAAGATTTCCATTTTCCATCACGGGAATACCTGCATTATCGTTTATATTTGAAGCCAAATTATTTGAACTAGAAAACGACCTTCATTGCAAGATTCGTTTTTCAGGTTTGATAAATGAAGAAAACTTTAGGAAGTTTATTAAGGAGATTCAACATTCCCAAGTGCCATGGATCCCTGACATACGAAATGTAGATGATCTAAAGATCGCAATTTTGAAATTTACTTCTAATGATGGCCCATTCCAACATATTTCGCTATTCCTGTTCACTTTCTTGAAAAGTTTGTCGCATTATATCAACAACTGATTATCGTTATTTTATTTACACGCATTTGTGGGAATGATTTATGTACAAGTCCTCATTTAGGAGTAATGAAACTAATGATGTTTTTCTTCAAGATCACTTTTTGATGTCTTTGTTAGCTAAATGCTTTTCACCTTGAGGAAGAGACAGCAACTCTGCGATGACTTTTCACTACCAATGTCAAGGAAATCTTTTCTGGTATTGTACATGAATTTCATTTTACCGTTGACAATAACCTGGAAATCCATAGTATCAGATTCGACCTGGGCCTCAGGTTTTGGCCAAGAATATGAATTCCAATGCCAATTTTGGCCTTCGTTCAGTATTTCTCTTGCCTCTTCTGAAATCGACGGCACTACAGGATAAATGACATTGATGAGTTTCTTCAAATTGCACAACGCAAGCATATCACTAATCAGTTGTTTTTGATTGCTGTTTCCAACGCATTGGTGAACTTCATGTAGTCGGAAACCACTGTATTCAATGACAAATTCTTCCCAAAGGAGTCTGTTAAATTTTGCAATAACCTTTGAATATCGTTATGGAACTTCATTTCACTGTCAGTTAAATTGGATGGCGTTTCCAAATTTTCATCGTATTTACCTCTTCTCGCCAAAGTTGCAGTGATAGTGAGAATCTTTTGAATCCAACGTTCAATCCCAACAATCTTCGTTTCATCCCAATTCAAAATATCCCCAACAGGTGCTTGGAACAGAATATGGGCCCTTGTAGCATCAGGTCCATACTTGTTAATGCAGTCTTTGGATCCACACCATTGTATTTCGATTTAGACATTTTTTCATATGACACTCTTGGTTGTTTACCAGTAGCTTTAATTACGATTTTCTTTTCAGAATTAATTACTAATTCATCATTCTTCAAAAATTTGCCGTTATCTGGATTGATGTAAGTTTCTCCATGGACCATTCCCTGTGTTACCAGTTTACCAAAAGGCTCATATTTATGATCAAATCCATTCCACATACCGATAGATCCAAGGAATTTTGCAATAAATCTTGAGTAAAGTAGATGTAAAATTGCGTGTTCCACACCACCGATATACAAATCTACAGGTATGTTTTTGAAGCAGCTTCATTTTTGAATGGCAGTTGACTGTTTTAGGATCCAGGTACCTGAAATAATACCAGGAGCTATCCATAAATGTATCCATAGTATCCGTTTCCCTTTTGCAGGTTCTCCACAAGAAGGACAATTCACATTGACGAAATCAGATATTTGTGAAAGAGGATTCCCTCTGGATTTTAGTCCTGTTACGGTAGGTAATAGCACAGGAAGATCTTCCTCGGGAACAGGAACCGTACCACAGTGCTCACAGTGTATGATAGGAATTGGTGCACCCCAATACCTTTGTCTGCTGATCAACCAGTCTCTTAACCTATATTGAATTTTCTGACCACCCAACTTACCTTTTGTAATTTTTCAGTTATTTTAATACGTGCATCTTTAGCAGACATCCCTTTGAACTCTCCTGTTGATTTACTCATCAAAGCATCCTTAGCGGTAAAGGTAGATCAAATGGACCAGCACTTTTATCCATGGGTTCTACACATGGGAGCACCGGTGCTCCAGGCTGGTTTTCATGCCAAAATGCGTAATCTCTTTCATCGTGTGCCGGACATCCCATAACCGCACCGTATCCGTAACCACCAAGAACGTAAGGAGCCACATAAACTGGAATATCGGACCCAGTCATTGGATTTTGCGCCTTTATTTGACGAAGCAAATACCCTTCTTTAGAATCTTCCGACAATTTTTCAGCTCGCTTAATAAATTCTTGTAAAGAGTCATCTTGAAGGGCATATTTTCTTACCAAAGGATGATCTATTGCCAGTGCCAAGTACTGAGAACCAAAGAGAGTCTCAGCTCTGGTGGTGAAGACTGCTATTTCTTCTAGATTTTCGTAATTAATCTTGAAAATGACCTCCGATCCATGAGATTCACCAATCCAATTCCTCTGCATCGATTTAACTTTTGACGGCCAGTCCTTCAAATACTTAAGATCATGGTTCAGTTCAGGAGCAAATTTAGTTATACCCAAGAACCATTGACTCAACAATCTTTTCTCTACAACGGCACCAGATCTCCACGAACATCCATTAGAATCCACTTGCTCATTGGCTAAAACTGTCTTATCCACAGGATCCCAATTAATTTCCGCTTCCTTTCGATATGCTAACCCATGTTTAAATAATTTCGAAAATATTAGCTGAGTATACTTGTAATATTCAGGATCACAAGTAGCAATTTCTCTATTCCAATCGAAATTCGCTAACATATCGTTCATTTGTGTCTTCATCTTGCTAATATTATCCCTGGTCCAGACAGATGGATCAATTCCCCTATCGATAGCAGCATTTTCTGCAGGAAGACCAAATGCGTCCCACCCCATCGGATGTATAACTTCGTAGCCATTCTGTTTGTAAAACCTGTTTAACGAATCGCTAATCACATACACCCGAAGGTGACCCATGTGCAAGGCACCTGAGGGATATGGAAACATTGATAGGATATAAACATTCTTCTTTGTGCTGTGATTGCCACCATTTGTATCATCTACAGAAATTATTCCTCGAGCAGTCTTTGACTTCCATTTCTGTCCCAATTGACCCAGGTTTACGGCACCTGCACGGCAAACATTCGAACCGGAGTAATGCCGACCTGAGAATTTGATTGGAAACCGCTTCATAAAAGCTAGAATTGATCTTCTTGGTTTTTTTCGCCTTTGAAGTTAGGACTTTTCCAGTTTTTGATTCTTCATTACTTTTCAAGAGGGCATCGCGATGGTAGGGTAGACCTGATAACCAAAACATACATTTATATACATTGAAATAGAGAAACGCGACTCAAATAACGACAAGAATACGTGATACCAAAGTTACAAGTGTGCAAGCTGTGATACTGGACTCCACATCTCCTCAACACCTTTTCCCCGTGGAAATATGACTTCTACAGTATCTACAACAAATAAGAGGACCTTTGACAACCTTAATGATAATGGTAATAATAGTGATATACTTTCTCTTTCCCATGAAAACGAACCTCCCTCAAATAGATCGAAAAGGAGACATTACATGGTTGCCCCATGACACAGTTCCCGGACACGGCAGATACTTCGCAACAAGATTCTCAAGGAAATTTAGTGGAACTTTCACCAGCTGGATACATTAAAAGGTGGTTCTTTGGAACTTTATGTGCCACGAACATTTTGAGCTAGAACTGGGACCACGGCTCAATTTTATCGTAGGTAATAACGGTAGTGGTAAAAGCGCTATTCTTACAGCTATCACCGTCGGGTTAGGTGCAAGAGCCATGGATACAAACAGAGGGAATTCTCTGAAAGATCTTATAAGAGAGGGTTGTCACTCTACCAAAATACGATTGCATTTAGATAACTCCAACCACGGTGCATATTATCAAGGAACCTATGGTAACGAAATTATTATAGAAAGAATTATCAAAATGATGGTACTTCGAATTTTAGTCTGAAATCAGAAACTGGTAGGGAAGTGAGTAGTAAGAAGAAAGATGTACAAGCTGCCGTAGATTTTTTCCGTCCCTATTAGTAACCCAATGTGTTTTCTTTCGCAGGATGCAGCCAGATCATTTTAACCGCTAGTACTCCTCATGAAAAGTATAACCATTTCATGAAGGGTACTTTATTGCAAGATATCAATAATAATCTAGAGCAGGCTAAATCTATTAGCAAAGCTGCTCAAGAAAACATGGCACTTCACCTGGACAACCTAAATAATTTGAAAGAGGAATATGAGGACGCCAAAAAGCTGATCAGAGAATTAAGCGAAACTACTGACTTAAATCAAAGGAAGAGAATCTTACAAGGAAAATCGCTTTGGTTGGATGTAGAACAAAACGAAAGGGCTTGCCAAAGTCTGAAAGATGAGGTATCAGTTTATGAAAGTAAAATCGAGAACACAAAGGCCAAAATGAGATCCAAGCAGGAAAGAATCGATAGAATTTCCGTGGATAAATCAGCCATTGAAAAAGAAATAGAGGATAAACTTCTACATGTGGCTGAAAAAGATAGTGAACATCAAGAGGCAAGAGATGTTTTGAGAAATTTCAGATCTAGATATGAAACTGAAAGGCAGAACCAATCAGAAGCAGAATCAAGTATTCGTCAATGTGAACAAAAGATACAAGCCTTAGATCATCAGATATCTCGTTTGGAGGAAGAAATGAGAGGTGAAATGGGAGGTGATAAAGAACAAATGAGGCAAGAGATAGTCACAATGGAGAAGCACCATGAACATCTGAAAAATGTTGTTAATTCTTTATCCCTTAACATACAAGATTTACAAAATGATGAAAGAAGAATAGTTCAAGAACGAAACCTCGAGGTACAAGATATAGAAAATGATGTCAGCAGGAAAAAAATGAATTAAGAGAATGTCGAGAGGAAGTAGGAACTTCCTAAATAATTTTGATGATAGAATGATACATTTATTGGAAACTATTAAAAGAAGGGAAAATGAATTTGAATCACCTCCTGTAGGTCCAATTGGTTCTCTCATCACGGTGAAAAAGGTTTTGAAAAATGGACCCGCCCTATTCAAAGAGCTATAACTTCAACATTAAGCTCATTTGTCGTTAGAAGCCATAAGGATAACCGCTTGTTTCGAGAAATTGTGAAATCTTGTCGAATAAGGGCCAACCTTCCCGTAATTACATACAACCTTACAAGCTTTGACTATTCAAATGGTAAGGCAAATTGTGAATACCCAACGATTGTCGATGCATTAGAATTTGCTAATAGTGAAATCGAATGTTTGGTGGTTGATCAGAACAGAATTGAAAAAATTGTGTTGGTAGAAGATAGAGATGAAGCAAGAAAGCTGTTGAGACAACAACCACGTAATGTAGGAATGACTCTGGCTCTCAGAGACCACAGAAGTGGTTACCAAATAACTGGGAGCTATAGATTAGATACCGTGACTTACCAAGATATTATTAGAATGAGGGTTGGATCAACTTCAGAAGATGGTATGAGCTACATAAGAGATTTGATAGAACAAGAGGCGCGTGAAGTGCAGTCGATTCGGGACAATTACAATGAGAAACTATCTAAAATACGTTCGGAAATTTACACTGCAGATAGAGAGCATAGAGAATTTAGGAAGCAGCTAAAAGAAACTACCAATAAAATAACCGAATTAAAGATCAATGTCGGAAAAGAAGTAGATACAGGTACTCTTACTTCTAAAGTTAATGAGAAGAAAACTCAGGAGCAGGCTATTACAGGGTACAAGGCCGCTCTAGAAGGGCTTGGAATAAAATGGAACAACTCATACAAGAATCTGGGCCCTTAAAAGAGAGGTTCGACTCTTCAAAGGCGGCCTTATTAGCATCCCAATGCGAATTACAAGAACTTAGAGAGGATATCAATAACCGCCATTCAAAGGTTGATAAATTGCACGATGACATCAAACATTATGAAGGTAAAATCAGTTCTTACCATGAGATCATCGTCAAAACGAAGGAAAATATCAAAACATTGGAGTCTGGAATAAGGGGCCAACAAAAGAAGCACAACAGTTTTGTTCTGAGGAACAGCTAAGAGATGATGATGTTCCTGACGATCAGGAAAAAATCAAGGATGAGTTGAACAAGATCAGCAGATTAATGCGAAAAGCAGAAAGAAGAATGGGTCTCCCTCAAGAAAAAGTGCTAGAGATCTATGAGAAAAGCAGGGATAAATATCGGGAGGGACAAGAGAAATTTCTACAAATGGATGGAGCTCTTGAGCAGTTGTACAACTCAATTCAAATTCGGTTGCAAAATCTACAGGCAGCTCAAAGGACTACCTGTCTCGATGCAGATTTAGACTTTAGAGCCTCTCTGAAGGTAAGAAACTTTAACGGTAATCTATCTTTCATTACTCATTCAAAACGTCTAGAGATTTTCATATTAACACCCAACGATGAGAAGGCCAGAAACGTGGATACTTTATCAGGCGGCGAAAAATCTTTCTCACAGATGGCCTTATTACTCGCAACTTGGAAGCCCATGCGCTCGAGAATTATTGCTTTGGACGAATTTGATGTCTTCATGGACCAAGTCAATAGACAAATCGGCACCAAACTCATTTTAAACAAGCTCAAAGATATCGCTAGGACGCAAACAATAATCATCACTCCTCAAGATATTGGAAAATAGCTGATATTAACAGTGATGGTGTAAATGTGCACAGAATGAAAGATCCTCAGCGGCAGAACAATTCGAATTTTACAACAATTCTTAATGAATTGATGGATATTATAAACATGATAGATAATACATTGTCAGTAGTGACATAAATACACAATCTTAAAAGTTCTGTAATGCTTTTGAACTCTAGCTTCTTTATTAATTATCATCATCATCATCATCATCATCATCATCATCCGAACTTAATTCGACACCCAGCTCTTCCAATTTTGCTCTATACTTCGCATTTTCTCATCCAAATCCGAGACCAAGAGCATTAAATCATCAATTTCCGAGCTGCCTTCATTTGTATCATTCATTTCCTTTCCGTTCTCTTTCTTTGGCTCTGACGCCTCAAGTTTTAATTTATCCAGCTCAGATTTCAATTGATCGCACTCTTCTTTTAGACGGGTCTCCCTCTCTTTAAATTCTTTCTCCTTTTCTTCTATCGAGGTATTTGAAGATTGTAAACGTTTATACGCTTGTTCCAGCTCAGATTTCAGAGATTGCTTTTCTTCTGTGAATAAACGTCCAGTTTCTTCGTGTTGATGAACTGTATCTTTCACCTCTTCCAGATTTTTCAAGAGCTTTTGAATCTTTCTTCCAATTTTCCAATTCAGATTTCAATTTCTGGTTTTCTCTTCAATTGAGGTGCTATTACGTAATTTATTCGCATTCTGCTTGAGTTCTTCATTGAGATCCTTGTTTGATTTTTCAAGATTAACAATTTCCGCTTCAAATTTCTTGATGCTCTTCTCTTTTCGCTCAACAGATTTTCCAGTTTCTCAATCGTGAGTCCCTTCTCGAGTTCATACTTCTTCAATTCATAAGACTTCTGCTCTAACCCTGTTCGATAATTTTGACATCTTCTGTTTTTCTTTGGAGCTCTTCTTGAATACTTTTCTTTTCCTCAGTTATCTTATGTAATTTATCATTCCGAGCTTTTTCCTCAACTGCCATCACTTCCAGTTTCTTTGTGGTTTCTTCAAGTTTCCTCTTCAAGCTTTCCACACCGGCAAATTGAGATTTGAACTGAGCAATACTGTCATCCTTTTCCCTAATGTTTTTCAAGGCTCTCTCGAATAGAATTCTTCTCTGACGCAGCAGCTGCCAATTGCTTCGATTTATCCTCGTCTTTCTTTCGCAAATCTTTAATGGTTGTTTCGAGTTTTTCGATGTTTGCATCCTTTTCTTTTATGAAGTTCTCTTGATCCTTTTCAAAGAATTCGTACTATTTTTAAATCGCTCAAAACCTTCGAAGAACTCTCAAGCTTTTCTTTTAAAATAACAATGTTACCTTCAAGCTCTTTCCTTTCTCCAGCTTTCTTTTGTAAGTCATCCTTACTTGCTTCTATCTGAGCTTGTTTCTCAGATAAGTCCTTTTGAGTACTTTCAACTCTCCATTTAATTCCTTAACCTTCGTCTCTCCGGATTCCGTAGAATTCTTTAAGTCTAATTCCAACTTGTTTATTGCCTTTTCCTGTTCACCGATGGCAGATTTTAAGGATGATATCTCGACAACCTTTTCCTCCAACTGGTTTCTCAACTCTTCACTAGATTCATCAGCAGCTGAGTTTGCACTTTCCAGCTCCTTGTTCTTTTTCTGGACTTCTAACTCTGTTTGATGTAGCTTGTCCTCCAATACTGTAATTCTTTCTGAGTATTGTTTGGTTACAGCATCCGAGCCTTCATTAAGTAGCTCCCTTTCTTTTCAAATGCTTGAACCTTTTCTTCTAGGTCTTTCTTTAAACTTTCCACTTCCTCTTTATCACGTTTAGAGCTCTTCTGCAATTTTAAAGTTCGAAGATATTCTTTTCCAGAGTTTTCCAAATTTCTTATGCTCTTCTCCTTTTCTTCGAGGCTCTCCTTTGAATTCTTCTCTAGTTCTGCCTTTTGTTCAGTGATTATTTTCTTCTCTTTTCTAGCTGCTGAATATTTTCCTGACTTCTCTTTGAGTCTTCTTCGAATTTTTGGTCAACTGGCTTAGCTCCATAGATAGTTTTATTTCCTTATCTTCTAAATCGTTGATTTTTTATCCTTATCAGCTAAATTTTCTTTAGAGCTCTTTTTAGTTCATCTAGTTCCAAAGACAAAGCTTCTTTCTCTTTCTCCAATTTTCAATTGCTTTTTGTTCTCCCTGGAAGAGTTTTAACATCTAGCTGAAGTTTTTAGATTCTTATCCACTTCTTGCTGGGACCTCTCGAGATCATTGATCTGCTTTTGTTTGCCATCTAATATATCCTTGGATTCTTTTCGTAGTTCATGCAGTTCATCAATTTTCTTCTTCTCAGATTCCTTTAAATCATCAACCTTTCTTTTAGTTTTCTTCAGATCACCTTCCACACTGGCGAGACTTTCCTTCAAATTCTCCCTTTCGAGAACTAAATTATTCTTCTCCTGCGAAAGTGAATCAAGCTTATCTTGCAGGACCTTGAGTCTGTTTTTATCGCTCTCTTGAGATTTTTGAAGACTCTCAAGAGTCTTGGACTTCTCTTGCAGTCTACTCTCAATTTCCTGAACATCACTATCCTTTTCATCACGTTCTTTTTCAGCCTTAAGGACCCTTGCCTTTATTTCTTCCACTGACTTGGTGTTCTGTTCGTTTTGAGTTTTATGATTGTTCTTAAGCTGTTCTAATTCATTTTCCAATTTTTACGGTTTGAGACGGCTTCGTTTTTTCGAGTTCTAAGGCCTCTATATTTTCCCTGAGTTTACGTACAGAATCATCATTGGCGTTCTGCTGTTCATTTGCCTTTTCCTCGAACTCTTGGGCACGCTCTGTTAGTGTTCTAATTTCTCGCTCCTTATCCCTCAGTTCTTTCTTGAGCTTATTCAAGTCCTTTTCATTTGTGTCTTTAGCATTATTCAGCTCCTGTCTCTCCTTAACCAGCTTTTCAAGATCCTTAGTGGAGACTTGGAAATTTTGTTCCAATTCCATGTAACGATTGTCAGCTTCTTTCTTTGAGTTTTCCTGGCTTTCAATTTTTCTTCGAAGTTTTACATTGTTCTTGCAGCTTATCAGCATCTTCAATAGCCTTATTTCGACTTGTTTTCAATTCCTCCACTTGGGCTTCAAGGTTACTAACAGTATTTCTCAAATTCTCTACCTCAACGTTAAGATCCGAGGTTTCCTTTTCATGTTTTTAGCCAAAGATTCACAAGAATTATTCAAAGACGAAATTTGTTCAAGAAGCTGTTGTTTCTCGGAATTCAACTCAACTTTTCTGTTGATAGTGTTGCCAACTCATCCCTAAGAACCGTTAACTCATTTGATGAGTTAGACCTTGCTTCGTCCAGGGATCTCAATAGAGAGTCCTTCTCATTTTGAAGTCCTTTGTAACTTTCTGAGAAAGACTTTAACTTCTCGGTCATCTTTGATATCAAGTTGTCATGACTCTGGAACTTAGACCTCCATTCTCCTAATTCCTTGACTAACGCATTTTTTTCTGAATCTAACGAAGATATCCTTTCTTCAGCTTTATTAATATTTATCTGTAAAGCCTCTAAGTTTTATCTCTTTTTCCAAAATGCCCTGGAATGATTTCTCTTTCTTGTCAAATTCATTGGTCAATCTATCCGTGTTTTTCTGCAAATCCTTTATCTTTGTTTCTAGTTCTCCCTTGGCGCGTGTTAAAGACATCAACTCTCTGGTCATCTTATTGATACCTTCCTCTGCCTTATTTTTGTCGGCAGTAACATTTTAAGCCTATTTTCAAGAGTTTTCAGCTTTTCTCCACTACTCGTATTAGTTTGGTTGGCAGCTTCTAAAGCCTTTTGCTTCTTGGAATTTTCAGATGATAGATTATCCCTTTCCTTTGTCACCGATTGCAAGGTATCCCTGACTTCCTTACATTCTTGTTTGATTTTTGAGAGCTGTACACTTGCATCAGAGTAATCCTTCTGTAATCCTTCATGTTCCTTCATGAGTTTTCATGTTCTTCACCCAAAGAATTCAACTTCTTCTCAAGATCTAATAAAGAATCGTTACTATCAGATTCTAATTTTTTATTCCTTCTTTCAATTCATGACATTGGCCTTGCAGTTCTTCAAATGTCTCATACGATATTTTGGTATATGGTTCCTCTTCACTACTATGAAGCAATGCAGTCTTAATACGGTAGTAGTTCTCATTGAAGAAAGTCACAAAATAAGGACTGAAATAAACCTCAGGAAGTCCTGTTTCATCAAATTTAGGTGTCAGACTAATTTCTTTAGGTGCTCCAGAAAAATTGACTCCCTTTTAAATTGACTAATTCTAGAGGTATAATTATCCTTACCTAGAGTCTTAGTAATATACTCAAAGTATGGCTTCCTGGGAAAAGGTGAATGCTTCGATGAAAATTCATAGGAAACACCAAGGAGCATAGTGACAAGGCCTTTTACTGTGATGTCATCACCTTCAACTTGATAAGAAAAGGATAAAAGGGACTGTATCGTGCTGCGGTTGGTCAGGAAATCGTTTACGGCATTTTGATCACCAAAGAGCCAAAAGATCAGGAAAGTGATGTAGCAAATCGGTATTCTGATATCTTCAGATGTCAACGATGTTATTGTCAATTCGCTTATTGTCTGGATGGAACCCAATTTTTCCTCTTCGTCAAAACCACTACCAGTGGTAACTTTCCGGTCATTTCTCTGAGTTCATTAGAACCTGGATCTTCTGACTCAAACAAGTACATAAAGAAATCTGTTGCAAAATACAATTTGTATGGATTTAGTTTGAGCTCCAAATCGTAATCCAAAATTGCCTCAAAGAGGTTATTCTTCACAGTGCTAGATTCCTTACACCCATATTCCTCAATTTGTTGTCTCAAAATTCTATTTGAATTTCTTTGTTTTCATACAAGTAAGACTTTAAAAGCTCGATAGTGGCGACTCTTAATGAGAAAAGATGGACCGAGTTCGTGTAAAAGTCCAATTGAGCAGAAGTGCCACAATCGACACCAAATCATTCTGCCGCTTACTAGACGGTAATGACGGGTCGAAATAAGGTACATCTATCTTACCAAATTCAGTTTGTGCTAATGCATTGCCCTTGATCATATCAGATGCTGACAGTAGGGCGACTGGTCTAACATCTCTTGGAATGTTATGATGAAATGCCAAACGAAGAACAATCATTAATACATTTGATTCCAGCAGAAGTGTCTGATTTTTGGGGTTGTGCTGCTGGTAGGATCCACAGTAAGGCTAATTATATCTAATGCAGTATTGATATTCACCACTCTTTGTTCATTCCAAAGAACTCTTCACCTAGGAGTGGTTCATTAAGAACTTGTGCTAGCCTAGGTAAATTACCAGTCTCCAAAAAGGGTTTGGTTTGAAGTATTATACTTTAAAATGTTGTGAATTAATGATAAACAGTCATTGACTACAATGGAACCTCTTAACCCACCTTCTTCTTGTATAATGGAAAAAGTTTTTCAAAATGTTTTCAAATGCGACTAAAACTTGTACATGCGAGGATTCATTGACAACCGCCATTAATAGTAAGATAGCTTCGTCCCTGATGGGTTCATGAATATCGCTTAACAACGTCACTAGCGTAGAAACACCAGTAGGTAAAGAGATGATAGCATTACGGGATCTCGTAGGCCTAGCAGCAACAACTGCTTCCAGTAATTGGATTGTATACAACCTAATGTAGAAGTTTCCTGTTTCCAACAATTCTATCAATAAATGCACCAATTCATCCGATTGTGTAATGGCGTCTGCAATCCAAAGACCAAATTGATCAGCCTGTTGTTCCTCCTGCTTCATAACAAGTGGTGAAGGATATTTACCATTTTGTAGACGTGACTGTTGGGAGATCCAACTTCTTGTCAGATCATCATCACCGTCTCCCTAATGAAAAGAATCAAAAGAGTCTCTAAAATTGCCTTAACAGAATTTTCGTCCACATAATCACGCTTTAATGTGTTGATCAAAGGTTTCAACCCCGATGCAACCACGGATTCCCTGTATTCTCGAGCAAAGACTTTAGTCCCAAGACTGCTGATCTTCTATCATTGATCAATGTAGCATTTTCTACCCTATCACACAGTGTAGGAATTGTCTCCTCAGCGGATTGGACCTTTGGAGGTTGTATTAAACCTTGAATGAGTTCCATATGTTGGTCCTTACACTCTTGAATATGTCAAACTGTTGAGTTTAGTTTATTATTTTGATCTTATCCATCGTTCAATGCGAAGAAAAGAGCACCAATATATGCGGTGTGAGGGTGTAAAGATACTTTGATTAAAGAAAGGACTCTTTGCCGCCCAAGAGTAACTTAAGTTCCAACCAGGATCTTAGGAAAAGGATTCGAAGTGAATTCCTTTACTCTCCATCTCTATTACTGTATCACCATCTTCTTACCTCAGAATGGCAACATTGATCACGTGACATAGGATAAGATTAAGATGCATCAGAGTGTGACTCGATCAATGAACCTTCACTACAACACTGTTCAGCCACTGGTGGATTGACACGGCATTGGTATTTGGGCGGGAAGTAATTGCTGCTGGACGGTAGTTTAATGAGGAATAGTATAAACTATGATGATACTACCTATCTGGTAAGCCCTGGACTTGATTTAAATGATTTGAAACTGGAGGAAGACTGGCATGGTAGACCAGCCAGTCGGTGGTCGGTTCATAAAATTGGTCAGTTGCAGGCAAAAATCGATAAGTATTCATATAACATCTATCACAATAAGCGGTTTGGCAAACGGAGTCTATCGAGCTTAATACCTGGACATGTTCTCAAACAATATGCGAATGAAACTTTTGGCTATGATGGTTGGACAATGGATTTACAGAACTTAGAAGTCCGTGAGAGTTTGAAAGTTGGCGATCCTGTTAAATGTACCGTTTTATCTGAAGCTCAAGTAAAATTACTTTGAAAGATGGGACGAATACAGATGCTATTGGCATTGGATGTAGTACAATGGCTTCAAAGGGCGAATGTTACGGTAAATCGAAGAAAGAAGCGGTCAACGATGCTTTTAAAAGGCTATTTTGAGTTTTGAACAGCTGATTTTAACGCATGAAGCCAGAGTTGAAAGTGGCTATTACGTAGATGGATTATATTCTTCAAAGGTCAAACGGGAGAACTTATGAAATGAATGTTTTGGGCTGAATGCAGAACACAATGGAATAAATGCGCTATTGGGTGAAATATATTCACATACACACATATAGATATATGTACACTAGTGATTCTTATTTATTTTTATCTTATTTATTAAAAATCGACTACCTTTCTCTTAGGGAACTCAGAGATCTGAGGTACCGGTATTTCAGGAATATAATACACTTCGCCGTTATCGTCCACTCTTTCTCTGTCCTTCTCGCTGATAGAATATATTTCTACAACGTTGTCCTTGATGAGCTGTATCAAATCAACAAAATTCTTCTGGATTTGATGTGCTTGCATCAACATACCACGTCTGCACAACCCATCAATCAATTTCAAAGCATCAGGCCTAGTCTGGTCAAGTCTTTCCAACAATCTGCCAATTGATTTGACCAAATACTCTTCTTCATAAATTGTACCCTTCTTACCACGAGCACGTTTACGTTCTTCACGACGCTTGTTCTTCTGTGTCTTTCTGGTAGCACCTGTCTTGGCGGTACCACCCGTCTTACCTGTGTATCTGGTAAAGAAGGATTCATTGGTTGAAGTCTCCGAGGGCGCAATTGACACATCATCTGCCTCTTCTGCTTCTTGCCCATAAAACGCATATGGATCCTGCTCCTTCTTAGAGCGCAACTCCCGGAGTCTTCTCAACTGAGAGTTTACTTGCTTCTCACAATCAGCCAATAATTCAGCCACCGTACCAAATCCTTCCCTAATCCAGGGTCCACTGTTTTCTCCAACAGTTCCGACATTCCCTTTTAGCTACCACCAGACACGCAGTATCAAATTCATATGCCTTACAATAATCGGCTACAGATTGCTCCACATTGTTCAAAAATCCAGTTGAATTTCAGCGGTTGCGGAGTACCTGTGTTCAAAAGACAATGAAGAAATTAATTCCTCTGCAACGGTAATAACATTCTCTGGAGACTTTTGAATGGTTAGATTCAACGCCTCACGCCATCTCTTACCAGATGTGTAAGCTGCAACGGCTTCCTTGAACTCACCAAGCATTTCAAAGATAACACCAGCATCGGCATATTCTTGTTTGGAGGATAAGTATTTTGCAAAAATATAGTAGACCTTACTTTGCTTCTCATTTTCATATCTGTACAATTGTAGGGCGTAATTGTACAATTTGAAATTGTCCACATAATCTAAAATTTCTTCAGAGATATCATATTTTTCCTTTTCCATCTCCACCAAATGACCCAATGCCTTTTCGTGGTTTTGCAAGTAATCGTCAATCAAAATCTACAGCGCAGGGTATCATTATCATAAAGGGATTGTAAAAGGGCAAGTACTCACGAGGATCCATTTGTGATTTCTGGGCTGCAGCTAGTGATAATTTGATATCATATAATGATAAGGCAACCTTATAGACAATATTAGGATCTTGCAAAATACCAAATATGTTAAAATTGAGTCCTTCTTCTCTTCATCCTCTATTGAACTTATTAGTCTTAACGCATCTTCTAAGTTTTGAGGATTTTGGGAAGCATAAGCAGTAACAATCGACTGAGTGTATTTCTCTTTGTATTCCTCTTTACTCAACAACACATCCAAAACCGCATGACAGATTTTGTTCACCTTTGATGTTGCCGGATTGAATAATTTCTTTTCATATATTCCTGCATCTCAGTCAATGGTGCTGGCTCTAATTCAAATTTATGAGAAATACCGGAGTTTAAAGTTTCTTTATAGATGGTCTCTGCCACATTTTCTTCTCGTAAACATGAGATGAAAAGTCTAGATGATCAACTCTTCCGACTTGGTTAATGAAAAGTTCTAAATTGGCAAAGAAAAGCTCTGGTGCATAATCATGCAAAATGTCCAGATTAATTCTATGGGTCCGACAGCACACGAATGCTTCACCATAACGCTTCGATAGAATGTCCTTACGCACTTTGGATAAGACCATGATTCTAGGATATATCGTTTCTAAATTACCTCTGTTTGCCTGAAGGATCACAGCTGATCTCGAGGGGATAGCGGAAACTAAGATGGAACCTCTTTCAATAGCACGCACTCTTTCATCTACCACTCCTTCTTCCACAACAGGTAGTTGCTCAAAATGTGTGCTGTTTAAGTGAACAAATTGCAAGTTATGTTGAGCTGTAGTGAACAGAAGTAAAGAATCAGTTATCTCCAAAGATGTCACTGCGGTAGCTAACAACGTATCATTTGCATATAATTTACCATTACCAGTGAGACCGAAGGCAACCAACTCGGAACTACCAGCTTCCCATTCATCAATACCACTATCTACTACATTGTGAACCCTTTTAACTCTGAAATCACGTACCAACTGTGGGAATTTGGCTATTCTCTCTAACTGGCCTTCGGCATCTAGTTGAGTCACCGTACCATCTTTTGCTTCATAGACAAGGGTATTGTAATCAAAGGAGCTCCTCAACAAAACAGCTTTGTCAAAAGTTTCAACAATCTTAATAACATGAGGCTGAGAGACATCCTCTACACTAACAAGTGCGACTCTGGTAAAGCTCTCTGTGTCCAATAAAATACCCACCACAGTGTCATTTATGAATGCAATTTGACGGAAAGAATCCATTTCAGTGGCAAAATCCAGTTTGTTTAACTTTGACACCACAACAGGATGATGTCCTTTTTCATATCTTTCAAACTAGGTACAGTGGCAATCACCAGAGCGTTTTTGTTTAAAACGGCATAGGTCTCGTTAGAAAGACTGACGGCCACATCAATCACATTTTCTGGAGTTTCAAAATCTCTATAGTATTCTGGTGGAGGCACATTAGCAATAGCTAGGGAGTGATATTTACAACGTTACCATCTACCACTATCGAAGTACCATTATCGCATGGCTCTAAAGTGGGTCCTTGTGTCATCTTATAGGAGAAATCAACAACATTAACGTGATCTTCTGTACCGTACATCATAGTCAAATCTTTTCCACATGCCATTTGACAAAGTTTACCTTTGATTCATAGATTTCTTGCTTCAAAACCAATGGTAATTCTTAGTGGTCCAGAGCTGAATTCTGTCCTCCAGAACTACAGTTAAAATTTCAGAACTGCTGTTCCAGCATAAATCTTTGATGTTCTCGTCTAGAGGTAGTCTGGCTTCAAATTCCCCATGTCTAAGACCGTTTCTCTCGAAGAAAATCACTTCTAAATTGGCTTCATCACCCAAATGTGTGCTTCTCCTTACGGATGCAATTAATGAACCCTGCGGCTTCCAGCTCAAAGTATGTTCCATACCTGTAACAGGTTCGGAGGCGCTATCCAGAGCACCGTCACGAGTGAACACTCTGATAGCCCTCCTCTCGATAGTTTGAGTCTCATCATCAGGGTCCACTACAGTTTCTAACGAGGATACCGCAAAATATTCACAATCACCTCTCCAGGATATATTTACGGTACGATTATCCTTCATAGTGATCGCACCGCTGTCAACCATGTATGGCATGGTGGGATCCCTTAACTCATTCCCAACGAGACCAGAAGCCCTAAGACTAGCTAATGCCTCTCTCTCATGAGCACGAGCTCCTCTACCTCTGAATTGAGTTTCTTTCTTACCCCAACCAACTGTCACTTGCTTAGATTTTTCAAGTCATTCACTTCCAAATGGTATTCAGCAATCGGTTCAAATAGCTTACTCAACAGTACAACATTACGATCACAAGTCACAATTGCCAAAGTTTCTTCATCGTGAGACCACTGAGCCGAATCAATTCCACAATCGATGGTTCCTACTATTTCCACAATTGCATCCTGTGGATTTAAAGTGAGAGGATCGTAGGTAACAGAAATGATATCACCTTGAGCAAAGACAAACACTAACTGGTTTGCATCTGCAAAATGTTCAAAGGATAACATACGATCACCAAAGGTCTCTATTTTGAAAGATGCCAATATATTCCTTGCACCTTGCTTTGTATACTGCTGAACTTCAATCAACCCAACATCTAAGCTTGCTAAAACGCACGTAATACTGTCAGATAGGGTATCAAACACACTATCTAGTAACTCGAACGGAAGATCGAACTCAGCATCTTGGCTAGCAAATGCGAGCGGTCTCAACCTACCCTTGTTTAAAGTAACCAAATTACGCATCGCAAGTTCCGAATAAACTAGTATGGGGCTCTCTAGACACCTGCTAACCTGTCTTTACCTAATTTTCCAACTCCACTAATCTATGCGATGAGCTTTCCAAAATTTTCCATCTTCCGTCTTGAGAAGTAAAATGATAAAAACAGCACAAGTCACATGACTAAGTGTCACGTGACATTATGTACTCAACCCTGGAGCTGTTGAAACATCTGCTCTCTCAATCTTGGCATTTGAACGTCCTGTATCTCTTGAATTCTCTCTGAATAATAGTATTCTGCAAGTTTGATTATAGTAATGGGTTCATCCGGTCCCTCTGTCTTGTATGGTAGGCCTCTTTCAAACAGTTCACTTACCATGCTCTTGAGCGTCCGTAAAGACACTGTACACAGCCCAGGAGAGTACAGCTGCACCACTTTATGCGATTGGAACTCTTGCAATGACTCTCTATCGACAATAGGTTCTTTGAGTAGCTGTGGTAGTGATAACGACTTGTCCTGATGGGCCAAAGCCTGCTGACGTCGCAGGAGGATTTGCAAAGAAGTAGCTTTACATTAGATGGGTAATCCATATGGGAGAATTTGAATAGCTGGGACTAAATTCGAATTACTGGGGTCCTTCCGCTGTTATTTCTCCTTTCAAAAGCGAAATGTATTGTATTGTAGGTACCTTTAATGATTGTAACGCGAGTTCAACTTACCTGTTTTTGAAAGTCAATACAGAATACTGAAATAGAATTGAAATCTTAGGCTAAAAAGAGCTATCTGTATTAGCTAGGATGGGTATGTATTAATTTGAATGCTTTAAATCTATACAACAGTAATTTTAAGCCGATATACTAACGGAGCTTGATGTTTATCACATAGATAAATCTATTGCTAAGGGTTTAGGTGATAAGTTCTACGAGAAGAGGAAGGCCACAGCGTTGGAACTCGAAAAATTGGTAAAAAATGTGTTATTGAAGGAGACTACGTGAGAATTGATAAGATTATAGATGAACTTTGCAGGGATTATGCGTATACTTTACATCAACC
The DNA here is from genome assembly GCA_900465325.1 of Zygosaccharomyces sapae. Classification (NCBI taxonomy): domain Eukaryota; kingdom Fungi; phylum Ascomycota; class Saccharomycetes; order Saccharomycetales; family Saccharomycetaceae; genus Zygosaccharomyces; species Zygosaccharomyces sapae. The sequence continues at coordinate 37,397 of UEGL01000022.1, read as the reverse complement.
GATGGCCAGGAACGCGGGTCTCATGGGACTTGCAGCCGCTGCCATTGCACTAGGGACTAATAACGTGGGTAGATACTTGAACAGAATATTACCACCAGTGCTTGCCTGTTTTGGAGATCAGAATGATCAAGTTAGGTTCTATGCCTGCGAAAGTTTGTACAACATTGCCAAAATTGCTAAGGGTGAAATCCTAGTGTTCTTTAATGAGGTGTTTGACGTGCTATGTAAAGTGAGTGCGGATTCCGAAAACTCAGTGCGAGGTGCTGCAGAGCTATTGGATCGTTTGATTAAGGATATAGTTGCCGAAAGAGCTTCGAACTATGTGAGTGTAGTGAACAATAGCCCACAGGATGTACCACCTAGCGTTACAGGGGATGTGGTTACAGGAAACGTTTATCAAAATGAATACCCACAAGATAATGAACTGGCATTCTCATTACCGAATTTCATTCCACTGTTGACTGAAAGGATATATGCCATTAACCCTGACACCAGAGTGTTTCTAGTGGACTGGTTAAAAGTTTTGCTCAATACTCCAGGTTTAGAACTTATATCTTTCCTGCCATCTTTTCTGGGTGGATTATTTACATTTTAGGTGACTCTCATAAGGATGTAGGAATCGCTACACATGCACTGCTGGACCTTTTACTCCATGAAGTGGATAGAATCACTACATTGCAATCGGAAATCAAGAAGAAGCAACTGGAACGACAAAGAGCACTAGAAAACAAGACAGATGCCCCTTCGAAAAAATTGATGGTGCTCTCATTGCTGAAAAGAAGAAAACTTTGATGAATGCTCTGGGGAAATTGACGTCTGATCAAAACCAGGTATCAGTGGATAACGCTTCACAGCAGGAGGAACTGAAAAGAGAAATTGCAGAAGAACAAGAAGAATTGACAGAATTAGAACATGGAAGTGTCTACACGAGGGACGGAGATGAATACGTTCCGGGGCAAGATATACATTTAGACTTTCCCGATATCATTGATATTCTTGTTAACAATTTAGCATCCTCTGAAGCCGAGATTCAATTAGTTGCATTGCATTGGATCAAAGCTATTTTACAACTATCGCCAGATGACTTTGTTCCACTTCTGTCTAAGATACTGTCCTTACTGTTAAAATTATTGAGTGATTCGGATCCTCGTATTAGTGAAAGTGCTTTGTATGTCAATGAAAAATTAGTCAAACTGTGCAATGATTATGACCATCAAAAGGATCCAAATGTCATCGCCTATGGATCTATTGTCAACAGCTTAACCTTGCAATTTTTCGATAGCAAGGTAGATGCAAAATTGCCTGTTTGGACTGGTTACTTCTAATATATCAAAAGGCCCCTAATCAAATTCTAGAGCATAACGACAGTATGTTCCTTACATTATTGAAATCTTTATCTGATGAAGATGATAGGTTAATTGAGAAAGCATTGTCCCTTTGTCAAGTCTTTGCTCGGATTCTAATGATAACTATATTCGAAAGTTCCTTCAGGACTTTCTAACGTTGCTGAAGAGGGACTCTAGGTTGCTCAAGACGAGAGCAAATTCTATCATGAGACAGATATGTGCCAGACTTTCTCCCGAGCGTATTTACAAGGAGATTTCGCCTCTGTTGGATCCTCATGAAGATATAATCTTTGTCAGAATGATGATTCAAATTTTAAGCACTAATTTATTGACGGCTTCTGAGGTCTCGTCATTGCGTAAAAATTGAGAAATGGTGATGATGGTATGTTTTTAACACTTTATTCAAAACTTGGTGTTATAATCCTGTGTCTGTGATATCCCTTTGCCTAGTATCAGAGAATTACGAATTGGCTTACTCGGTTTTACAAGCATATGTGAACTACGATTTAACGTTAAACGATTTGGTGCAGCTAGATGTGTTGGTACAGTTGCTCGAATCTCCTGTTTTTACTCGATTGAGGTTACAACTTCTCGAACAGCAGAAGTACCCATTTCTGCATAAGTCACTATATGGGATTCTCATGATTTTACCACAATCAAAGGCATTCGATATTCTTAACAGAAGATTGAACAGCGTTAACAATTGGACTTGGCAACCTTCTTCGGGCAATACCATTTACAAAGAGCGACACTCAAGTTCAAGTCTAGGGTTAAATGGTGATATTGAAGCACCTTCACGTTCTGTGAGTCAGTCTCGAATGCATCATCAAGAATTGTTAGATACTTTCAACAAAGTGTGTGAGACAGAAAGTCCCTCGTTGATCTATACAGACATTTATGGATCAGAGTTGCCCTTCTTGAGCTCAGTGCCTCATGCTCGCAAAGAGTCCCGTCAATCAGTGGTTCCATCGGCTCGAGAAAACTCTTCAAGCAGTAACTTAGCGCACTCCGTTAATGAAGATTCGACGGACACCAGTTCAGTGATCTTTCGGAGCAACGCGGCAAGCGGACTTACGGGAAGGCTTTCTGGTAAGTTGAAGAGATTGAGTGGAACTTAACTTTGTTTTTCGCTCTCATTTTTTTCCTTCTGTTTTATAATTATCTTTAATGAGAATTTAGCGTTACTGCAGAAGTTCATCCCTGTAATGAGGCTGGAAATTAACCTTGCTTGGTTTTGACGTCTTAGTTGGCGGTTCATCACCTTCTGTTCTTCCTTTTGCATATTCTTCATACCTTGTTTCCACTGTCTTTCTGTGACACCACTAGCTAACCTTCTATCAGCAGCTGAAACCGTAGCCCTGCTTTCACGGCCTTCTGGTGAAGGCGGTAAGTTCTGTCTGAAATAACGCTGACCAATACGATGGCCTGCCCTTGCACCGGTGGGGAGCGTAAGTTCCAATCCGGTATCATCCACTTCTACAGTAGTGTAATTAGAGTTGATCTGGTGTCTGCCCAAATCCTCACCACCGTCGATCTCCTCATCTTCATCTTTGAAGTGGATTTTTTCTTCGAGGACTTATCCGATTCCTTGTTGTCTATATCAGTTTCATCCAAAGAGCTGAAATCATAGAATTGGGCAAATTTCGCACGCTCCTCCTTAGTCTCGTAGGGCATCTTGCAATGTCTCTTTGACAGCATGTGGTCTCGAATACTTTCCAAACTAGAGCCTTGGAAATTGCAGCATAAGCAAAGTTTCTTTACCACAATTTCTTGAATGAGAAAATTCAACAGACCTGTTAAATCAGCCAAGTACGACCTTTCTGGAATGTAAAGTCCATGGGCTGCAAACATACGGTTAATATTCCTGTTCACTTCCTTGTTCTGGAGCCCACAGTAGATACAATCTGTAATGGTGACTTTGCTAGAGTCTACGATTCTCTCAGAATCTGCGATTGATGCAATTTCACTTTCAGACTCCCAGTTGGAGTCACTGGTAAACCCGTATTCAGAAGCAGTATTTTCACCAAAGTCAGTGTTAGTACCTTCACTGTCAGAGACATCAGGGGCATTCGCATTAGCCTCTGCACTTTTATCATTAACAGACTTATCCAGAGTTTTGGTTTTCCGTTCAGTATCTTCCTTCTTATTGCTCCCTTGTTCCTGTGAGGGATACTTCCGGCTTCGAGATCACTCTTAGGTAAGTTAACTGGCTTTAATATTGCAAACCCAAACTCATCCACTTGGTTCTCAGCTTTTTCCCTCTCAGAGATTTGTAACTTCTCTGCAAATACGTCTGCACTAATCGGTGGTAACTCAGCAACCCTTCTCTTCAGATTATAACGATGCCATTCAGTCTTCATGTGGTATCTTTGCAAATCACTAGATTTGAACTGAATCACACAGGCATTGCAGGTGAAAATAGGACTCGCTAAGCTCATATTTCACTCTTATTAAACTAGGGTATTAAGGATTTCTGTACTTTGCCTCCTAATGGAAGTGGTATTAAGTAGTGATCTTCGCCTTATAAGACCGAGAAGCCTGATCTCATATGATTCTGTATAATAAGGCTAATGCTACAAAAGAGTAATGACAAGAGTAAATATACTCATATTATACAAGACATTTTGTTTTCCCTTGGGTTGTTTTAGTTTAATACGTAGTTGTCCATAGTTGAGAAGTTCTTGGCCACTCACGTTTGTACAGAGACATGGCTACCACATCCTCAGCTGAGAGCTTACCATCGAAAGAAGCTTTGAAGTAACCGTGAGTACCGAGACTTTCCCTGATAAATCCTGATCTACCACTCTTGGTAAATAGTGGGATCGACTTGAACCATTCGACGTCCTCTGGTCTGAAAAACATGTATCTAACGGTGACAAAAGATTTGTGGAATCTGAATGGATGACCCGTTAAGATGACTCTGCTGGTGATAATTCTTGTGAAGTCGGTATTGACGAATGAGCCTTGAGCCATTAGCTCTAATCCCTTAGGATCTTGCGCTGATGGTTTGAAGAAAATGGCAGGACTTTGTGTGAAATCGACAGGTGCAATGCAGGTAGCTATCGATAAAGTATCCGGTTGCAAGAACCTGTCGTACTTGTGGACATTGTTGTTTGAATTCGAAGCAGCCGACAATAATGGCTGAATGGTATATCTCCTCATACCGTACTGCACCACTAGTGGAGTTTCTGAAGGAATTGGCTTATCGTATTCTTCCCACCTTTGCATGGTGAAATTCACCACGGCATTCTTGTGTTCATGAGGCAGCAGGCCGTATACGGCGAATAAAGTCTGGCTTGGGTCTTGGATCTTGGCCAATTGGTCGTTGGGGAATTTTATGTATACTCTGACCACGTCTCCTGCAATAACTTGGATTTCGGCTTTATTCTCCTTTGCGACTCTATTACGGGTGTTCTTGTAGTTTGAAATTCGTAGAAGACGTCTCCAAACACTTGGCGCATCTGGATCCTTTTCATCCACATCCCAGTTACAATTTCCCAGATTCTTCACACCTCTGTATTTCCTTAGGCTTTCAATGGCCGATTCGTTAGGGTGTAGTTCGATTTCATCTGGGAATTCTAAATCTTCCTTCTCCTTTGCCCTGAATTCTTGCAGCTGTTGCTCTTCCTGTTCTGGATCTAAATCCATGTAATCGTCGTCTTCCGCACCGTCTTCATCTACTATTGCGCCTTTTGGTTCCTCCTCCTCTTCCATGTCGTCATCTTGATCCATCTCTTCGTCCTCTTCATCATCGGAGGCTCTTTCATCTACTTCCTCATCTTCTCCCACGTCAATAACGTCATCCAAATACCATCTGGCTTGGTAATCTGAAGTTCCCTTTGGTAAAATTTGGCCTTTGTTGGTCCTTGCTCTCTACCTGGTAAAATCCATGGTCATCATATCTTGCGGATTCTAATTCCTCGTAGCGGAAATCTTCTTCATCTTGTAACTCAATCTCTTGTGGTGCGTATGGTTCAAGTCCATCCCTGTTGTCGTTAGATTCGAAGACATTGGTCAACTCAAGGTCCAACTCATCATCGTTGTTCTTATTAGCATTCAGTTTAGACTTCCTCTCTGAGTCTTTACATTTTCAATCTTCGATACCTGGAAATCACCAAATTCCGGAATATGTATTAGTCTGTTGGCGTTAAATCCTGCACCTCTTACGGTCCCTTCGACCACCAATTCACCGAATTGTTCATCCCTTTGAACAAAATCCAATTTATCTGCCACTAAATAACCTCTTTGATCTCTCCACGAAATGCCTTGTGGGAATTTTTGGCATAAAGTTCTAATGGCATTCAATGATTCTGAAGTTTTCTCCAAATTGAAAATTTTATCTTGGTTGGGGAAGAAATGCTTGAAATAACTCTCTAATGATTGCTTGACATCCAATTGGAATTTCTCCTTAGGATGTACTTGGGAAAGATTGGTGACAACACCTAATTGCGAACCAATACCCTGTAGCTCTAAAGCTCTCAAAATCTGTTCACCAAATTGTTGATCAATTTCAGAGGTACCGCTCAATCCAAAGATACAGAAATCACTAATCTTAGCACAATCCAGTATTTGAATGAAATTTGACATATCGGGCACAATAAACTTTAAATGGCTCTTAAATTTCTTGATGTAAAAGTTTCTAATACCATTAGTATTCGTCAAAGTTTCATCTGATGCACTAACCAATTTGAAAACAATCTCTTCAGGATCGATATCACCACACAATGGAATCACAGTAATGATCTTTTGTGCACCGTGAGGCCCTTCGAACAATTTCCTTATTTCTAAAGTATCCAATATCTTGTGTTCTCTCTTTGCTTTGCCAGATTTCTACGCTGTAGTTTAGACATCCCTTTCACTGCCTTACCACTCTTAGCATCCTTCTCAACTTTACCCTTGTTTAACCTTTTAATGGCACCTTTTGATGAATGTCTAGATTTGAATCCTTTATGACCATTCTTGAAAGAAGATCTATGTGAATGACCTGCCATATCAATCTAATTTAAACACTTCCAGCGGATATATTGACAGTCACACAGGTGTTTAGTCTCTTGATATCAATGTATAGATTTAGTTAACGATGAGATGAGATGAGATGGTCAAATTTTTTCAATCGCCTAGGGCACATAATTAGGGTTTCATATAGGAAGTAGTCATATCCTATAGTGCAACATTGTAGAGCAGCACCAAAGCACTATTTATTTCTTGTGCTTTGTTTGACTGGCTAACTGCATTCCATCTATCGTCTGCTGGGAAAAGCGATCTTTAAAGCAGTGAAAAGTCTAAGGTGTCCTGACCTCATCGAGCCAGCTATTTCTAATGGGCTGTAAAGTTTTCTCGAGCCAAGATACATCAGAATCATCTGGAGCGATAGCCACTGAAGACCAATAGAATTTTACCCATACCAAAACTCAGTCCTATGTCTCGTAACCGCTGAACAAGTACATATATTTGCCAGATCGATGTAACCTTTCATATGACTGTTTTGAACTCCGAGCATCCGTACATTTGTCACCTGTACACCTACTTTCTACATCTGTACATCCGCTACTTGAACGAAAAGATAATTTCTTTACTCTGAAAAAATGAACCACCAAATGGCGGACGCAGAGCACACGAACCGACGCAGACGAATGGCAGAGTAACACCAATCGGTTTCTGAAAAATTCCAATGGTCATTATTGAGATGAGCACATAGTGATGAAGTGCATTAAGAAAGGATTTGGCACGTTAGTTAGTGGAGTTTTACCCCAAGTCTAGCAAGAAGGAATAAAAGACCACCCCATAGAATGGCTCACGAAAACGTCTGGTTCTCCCACCCAAGAAGATTTGGTCAGGGCTCTCGTCAATGCCGTGTCTGTGCTTCTCACCACGGTTTGATTAGAAAGTACGATTTGAACATCTGTCGTCAATGCTTCAGAGAAAAGGCTAACGACATCGGCTTCCACAAGTACAGATAAATTACCTTTACATAGTGACTGTGTATCTGCGTTTGTAATGCACCAATTAACCGCTTAGTTCTACGATATTATCTTTGGTACTGTAATCTCAATTCTATATTACTGTAATATAATATGAATGCTGTATATTATGTGATCATCGGTAAGATTCTCGAGATATGGAAATATTACCCGGCTTGATAGCACATATATAAGGAGGGTGAGATTCAATTCCTTGTTCTCATCTTTCGACCACTTTTTAGCTCGGTGAATCAAAATCGCACGGAAACATGCCACAGTTAGCTGTCTGAATTTAATAGCTGCTGATTGCCAGTATTTCAATCAATAATGAAATGCTAGTTTCCCAGATCAACTGACAGGATAGGAAGTCCGTTGCCTGTGCGTCCCTCGGGGACTATAGGCTTGGGATGTCGAAAGATGGTCTACATTGCAGTTCTTGTTATTAGTTATTACTACTTTTACAGAGACTTATATTTAATTTAGAGCTTGGGAGTGTACACTTCGAATTTCTTGGTAGGTTGGCGGACGGGTGCCACGAATAGGCGAGACTTGAATTCGCCCACATCCGTAATGGCCTTACCAGTTGGATACTTGGCTCTATCAAGGCTGGATTCATCTAGTTTGTCACTGGTCATCTGTGATTGAAGGTGAAGTACCAGTCTGGAAGCATTGGGGCCTACAATAGAGTTTTGATAGAATTCCCACATTTCCTCCCTTGTCAGTTGTGAAACCAATTGTGATTTTCTCTGTCTGTGGGTGAAATTGTAATCACCCAAATAAATGGCGGCTGCGTATCTAGAACTTTCCTCCTTCATGTTTTTGTATTTTTGGGTTAAACTCTTGCAAAGGGCATCTTTATGACCTTCAAAATCTTTATCAGACATAGATTCCAAAACTTTACCGAACCCTTGTAAGAAACTCTCAATTCTCCATTCGAGGAATGGGGTCGTATGCTCAGATTGAACTAGGATGCGGATATTGGCAGTACCATGGTTATTGAGACTTGATGAGAAAACCACATAACCCAACTGCTCTTTTGTCCTCAATGTGTCAAAGCAAGGTTCGTGAATCATTTGTGAGAAAAGACTTGCTTTTGCGGAAAGTTCTTCGCTATAAGCGCCCAACTGTGTGACATGTTGGATGCAGGAATTGAGATTATGAGGGTCTTGCAATTTGGTTTCATACCTATAAGTTTCACCTTGTGGCAAATAGTATGATCTCAATCTACCATTTTGGCTTGGAAGTTTCTGATGTCGTTTGGAATCAACATTTGCACCAAGGAATCGACTTCAACGGCTTCTTCGTATTTCATGTTACCATGCACAAATGCTTCGAAAAACATTTCTTCATAAATTGTAGGAACATATGTAACCAATTGTTCAAAAGTTAACCTTTTCAAGACTTCCAATTTTTCCTTCACGGACCACGTTCTTTCATTGATTAATGAACTGTAAGCTGGGAAAATTTGTAAATATGGTACTTCGTACAATTGGTTGGTCAGCTGTCTTGTACATTTGTCTTTGAAGATTTGAAATCTATTCTTTTCAGGCTTAAAACCTTTCAAACCTTCCAAAAATCTGGTCAGAAGAATGGTTAGCTTATCATTAAATCCAGAGATGGTAATGTCCAATCCTTGATTAGTTTTCACAAAACTTAGATGTAAATTGGCACATGCAGCATCGTATTGTAGATCCTTGATGTAATCATTTATTAGTTGAACGTAAAGAGTGGAAAGCATACTGTTAACGATACTAGCTTGAGTATGAGGTAGTTTGAAAGAAATGTAAATGTAGCCCCTTGGTTGCCAAAATCTATCATCTTTCTTATACCAGAGCTTACTGATTTTATCGTCTTTTAAAAGTAATGGTTCTTCTAAGGGTATAACGTCTCCAATTTGATCCACTTGGAAGTTAGTGGCAATAAATTCATTAGGACGTGGTAAATGTAAATTTGGGTTGAGTCCCGGATTTGCAATCTTCTTTAACAAAGTGGATGTAAAATCGGTGACTCGGTATTGAGTACCGTACCACCTTTCCTTAGAATCAGTTTTCATTTCATTCGATGCCAACATAATACGTGAATTTTCAGGGGTCAAAGTGTGCAAGTATTTCATCAACAAATCGGCATCGTATTTTCTCAAAAGTTCCGTGCTCAGGATATCTTTCACTGGAATGTATTCCTTTTCCAATTGCTTGGCGAGAGTTGACACGGTGCTGGAGGCACTTGATTTCTGCTTAAATTTGAAAGTGGCTCTTGCAATGTCTTCTAATTCCAGATAAATCCACTCAGCTGGTAATTTCAATCTTAACATTTCCAGATATTGAAATATAACATGTGTGACATCCTCATAGTGCTTTAACCCAAGATCAGTCAGATCAATATCGATGGAAAAAATGCATTTTCTCTGGAGACGGAATGGCCACCAGCAGACAACTCATTGGCCCAGCCTTTGTCTTTTAAGTGCGCTAACAGGGAGCCTGAACCTTCGTGACCAACAAGGTGGCTTAAGATGTGCTGAGGTTTTGATTCCCATTCTAGATCCATGTCTGGTGCTGAAAATGTGATTTCCAGTTTCTTCAAATCTTTAACTGATTTGGCATGGATCACTTTCCGTAAGGACCTCTCATCTAACATTTTCGAACGGTATTCAGGCACAGGTCTAGCAATGTTGGGAACATCTTGGAATAACGAACTTGCCCAATTGGATAAAGTGTCCAAATCCTCCCTCCCAAGGACGCACAACTTCATCAAATTTGCGGAATAAGACTTCTTGTAAAATTTTAAAAGTTCTTCTCGAACGTCAATCCCCTTAGATGTTGGAATTTCATGCAGAGTGATAAAATTACCTGTGGAGAATTTGTGGTATGGATGTTCTACATTGGTTAGAGATTTGTCCAATTGATAAAGTCTCCAAAGATCACTCTGTAAATTCTTTTGTTCTCACTATCCACAGCTTTAATCTCTTTATCCGTAGAATCTCTGTTAAACAGGGGACAGGTGAAAACCCTGCAAACCTGTCAAGGGCCCCTAACAGATGTTCATGGTTAACTTCAAAATAGTAATTGGTATTTTGAGATCCCGTATAGGCATTGGAGGCACCCCATGTTTGCTTAGATAACTCGAATACTCATTCTCATCTGGATACTTCTCTGATCCCATGAATAATAGATGTTCACAAAATGGGCCAATCCTGGTAACTCTTCTGGGTCTTCAAATGCACCCACATTAACATCAAGAGCGGCTGCAGCTTTATCAGCTTTGGAATCATGTATCAAAAGTGCCTTCAAATCATTGGGTAATTGGATGTACCTATATGACCTATCGTCAAGATCCGGCTTCACAAATTGACCTTCTAATTTCTTGTAACTGTTATTGCTCATTCTTCTCACACCAATTTGACTCAATTTGGAAACTTGCGAGATAAGATTGGGCCTGAATGGCATCTCTTGAGCCCTCAATAAGTGGGAAGTGGAAAGTTAACCTTGCGTACTTCCCAACTTCGCACTGTAAAAGGATTCAAGCAAAAGGCCAACAGCCATAAAGTAGCACATATATAAATAAGAGGATGGGTAGAATCAAGGCGTTTGATCTAGTTACACTCGCAGTTGTCAGTATAGGTGGTATCTACATGGGAGCTCAGTTTTTGAGCCCATAGTTGTCGACCAGCTGCGTAGGGATGGTAATTTGAGAAAGGACATCCAAGTTCCTCAATATGACGAGAATCAAGACGGTTCAAAAATGCTGAGAATCTGAGAGCCAAGCTAACGCAGATACATGAAAGAGAATTACAAGAGGCGGGTCAGAAGGACCCTAAACCTTAGGAGTTTTTGTACATTTTGCCATAATATTGAAATTTTTTCGTCACTCTACGCAGTTGAAAAATTTCAATGCTTATCTCATCTCATCCATCTCATCTCACCATTATAAGGAACTTTCGAAGATCTGTAAGTTAAATAGGGCCTCATGGGTAAATCTAAGAAGAGATCAAGAGCATCTGCAGCTCGTTTGAATCCGTTGGCAGGAAGAACGACTGCGAACAAAGGTCTGGTTAAGAAACTAGACCCGCTCTTATCGCAGCTGACCAATGGTACCCCAATGAAAAAGCAATGGCGTTAGCCTCCATCAGTGTCATATGTGAGGATCCTGTAGCTAGATCTGAGCTTCTAAGACAGAAATTGGTACACGTAGTGCTGTCACAGTTGATCAATGATGATAATACGGATATAGTTGTGGAAGCGTTTGGATTGTTGAGAAATCTGTCATTGGAGGAAGGTTATGACGTCTCTACCAATCTCTGGAGATCGGGAATTTGGTCTGGCATTGTTAAAGGATTTGAACAATTGAAGCAATCGTTGCCCAAATGTGATGACGCACCCTTGGAGAGTCGAAGAAGTTTGTTTGATTATGCAGACAACTTACTGTCACTGGTGGTTGCATTAGCTAATGGATCTGATGCGATTTTGGTACAGGTTTTGAATGAGGATAAATTGCAGACGATTTTCCAAGTGATTCATGCCTTCTTACAGTATGGCATAGACAAATTACCGTTGGCATTGTTAAACACCGTCTTAGATTTGTTGTATGATTTTAGTAGTGAATCGTTTGAATTCATCGAACATGTCCTGCAGGATCAAGAATTGGCGGCATTTGTGCAAAATCTAGATCAGTCGTCAAGGGGTAACGAATTGACTAAAGTGCTTGTACAAGGTATCAACTTACAGTTTGCCGACATGGATATGAGCTATGAAAAGGCAGATTCCATTATTCATAACGTTTGTTCATCTGTACAACATATCAATTGGCAAGAACTACAAATTAACACGGAACCACTAAATGAACAGGAAATGGTGAATCAAGAACCTAGCCATGTGGCTCAAAAGATCAAAGACTACACTAGCAAACGTTCAGAGTCTTTGATGAAATTGCAAAGTATAGAGATTGCTGTTGATCTTTTGACAGCTAGCACAGAGATGGTAGCCTCGCTATACGAAGAGACTCAGAGGAAGCTTCCTGAATCGTTGTTGAAGACTCTGACTGAATTTATACCACCAGTCCTGGCAAATTTGCAGCCACACTTGACCTCACGTATTCTCATATCGTGGAATAATTTACTTTGGTTGTACATTACGTTGGGGTCAATTTCTTCCAATTGTCTGATGAACTAAGCTCTAACCTTTGGCAATTCATCAATTCCTTGCCACAGGACGACCAAATTGACATTCAATTGGGTAAATGGAGTGTGGTTTGGGTTCTGTTAAAGACGATATCGTTGCAGCAAGACGCCAATCAGTGGTTAAACGTTTTCCAATTGCACAATAACGCTCAGTTTGTTCAAAATGTAATTTCGACGTACAGCAAATGGTTGGAAAACAACAACGTCGAATTATGTGAAAAATTGCTTGGTGTTCTGGGTACTTTGGCCAGCTTCCAGGGTCAAGTTGAAATTAATAGACTCATCGGTCAATTCATACTGGAACAACTAGTCTTGGATCGCACACCGCCATTACTCCTAGTGGATTTGACGTCATCGCTTTTCGAAATATATGCAGATGCAAGTTTTGATTACGATGAGCCGGTGTACGTCAAGTATGGGTTCCAGGAAATTATCAAGTCAAAAGTTGTTCCAAAGCTAAGGCAGGCGTTCAAATTGGTCGATCGTAACAAGGACGCTGTACTGAAGGACAGATGCACAGAGAGTTTCAACATTCTCGACAGTTTTATTCACTATAAGCAAAGTGAAAGACAATAATTTGTATAATACATAAAATAAATGAGATATAATTCTACATCATCATTTGGTATACTGCTTGGCCTGGGTAGCGACTTTCTTGTCGTAGTCTGCCCTGTTTCTCAAGAATGCCCTCCAGGCCGGTTCCTGGGCAGGTGAGTTGGGGTTGGGTGAGTCCAGAAGATCCTGTATACCGAGAGCAATCTGCTTCAAAGTAATGGCAGGTCTCCAATCCTGGTCTTCGTTAAGTATACTTAGACACACGGTACCACTTGGATAGATATTTGGATGGTAGAACCCAGCTGGGAACTTAACCTTGGGTGGTTTGGATGGATATTCGTCGGGGTATTCAATAGTAATAGGATACACACCGTCTTGCCAGATGGTACCTTCCTTCCCGGGTATACCAGCTTCCCATCTCTGCAGGTTCATCGAACCGTCTGGCTTCTTACATGGTTTAGCGTAGAAGCCAAATGGATGGTCCTTCCTCCACTTCTTTCTCTCCTCTTGCAAACGTTGTAGACAGAGACTGCTCATTACTGGACGGGTTGTGACTACACTGCTGGCTTACTTGGTCTCTCAATGTACTGCAAGAGTTGTTTGTTTAGGGCGATGTTAGAAACTGGCAAGGTACATACATACATATCTTGTAACACTATGAAGAAGTGAAGGGAAAGGCAAAGCTGTTTGGTTTAGGATGAGCAAGAACCAGGAAGCATCACAGGCACTTGGTGATCAAGATTACGATGAACTAGATGACCTTTTAGACGAGGATCCAAGCAAATTGGAGGAGCCGCAGGAGCGTCAAGAGTCCCACGAGACCAATGCAAGGACCGGTGGTGAGCACGACGTAGTATCTGGGGAGAGCCCAAAGACCGCCAGAATGAGGACCCCGAAGTCAAGCAAATGATAGCCGATCTGGAGGAGGAATTCGGCAAATTGATGAATCAGGATGGTCTGAATGCCGGTGATCATGCTGCTGACTGTAAGCAACAGGAGAATTTCAAGCAAATACTGGAAATGCTGAGTGAGGCATCCAAGGATACTCAGAAAGGCACCGAATCAACTGCAAATGGGCCTGCCCCAGAATCTGGAGGCCCCGCAGGATTCAAGAACGTGGTTTCCAAGACTCTGGAGAGGCTGAAGGAAAACGGCTCCAAAGTAGACCATAATATTGCACAAGAACAGGGTCAGCAAGACGTGTTCACACAGCTGCTCAACGAATTGACCAGCGGCGAAGGCGCACAGGGCGACGGCGTAGGTGAAGAGGGCGTTGACGATGCCATCCTAGCCATCTTAAACCAGATGTCGTCGAAACAAGTGCTATATGAGCCTATGAAAGAGATGCATACAGAGTTTGCCAAGTGGCTGGATACCAACGGAGACAAGACCAACAGTGACGATTTACAAAAATATCACAGGCAGTTCGAGCTTGTCGGGAGCATTGTCCAAGTATTTGAAAAACCTACGTATACGGATGATCATGACAGGCAAGAGGTTACCCAACTGCTGGATCAACTGGAGCAGTTGGGTGATACCCCAGTGAGTAAGGCCCAGAACAATCAGGATCAAGATGCATTTGGTGCACTGGATCAAGAATTGGCACAAAACTGTAAACAGCAATAGTGGATAGAATTAGAAGTGCCGTCGAACTGGTAAAAATTTTCCACCGTGATTTGCGATGTCAATCGATTAGGTGGTATTCGGTACCAATCTTAAACCCAATTCGGTTGGCATTAAATTTGGAATTGTTATGGCAAGGCACTTTCCTTATTGAGTTAGTTAGAGTGCTCTAAGAGTTTTAGACACTTTTGCCTGAAATAATCACTCTTAAAACTGATCAGGGAATTCTTATAATATAACTACAACTCCTACGCTACAGTATATAGTTGTAAGCTAGAGTGTAAACGCAACAGTACCTCGTTTGATCTCCAAGACACAGACGTAACGTACTTAATCCTTACAGAGACATTCGTTATGCACACATCTACAGTTCTAGGTTCGATCGCTTTGGCTCTCTTCAGTAACCAGGTGTTGGCAACACCACCAGCCTGCTTGTTGGCCTGTGTTGCTGAAGTCTCCAAGAGCTCCAGCAAGTGCAACGCAATGAACGAAGTTGGTTGTATCTGCGGTGAATCGAGCAGTATCCATAGCTGCTTGGACAGCAAGTGCCCAAACGGCAACGCTGACGAAGCTTGGAAGAGTTTCCAGAGTTCTTGCCAGGGCAAGTCGAGTGGTGCTTCCTCCTCTTCTGCTCCTTCAAGTACTTCATCCTCTGCTTCCTCTAGCTCGAGCTCTTCCTCTTCTGCTCCTTCAAGCACTTCCCCAAAGGCTTCCTCTAAGGCTGCTTCTTCCAAGGCTTCTAGCTCTCCTTCCTCTAAGGCTTCTAGCTCTCCTTCCTCCAAGGCCTCTGGTTCTCCTTCCTCTAAGGCCTCTAGTTCTCCTTCCTCCACCGCTGGTGTTAACACTGTGGAAATTCATGTTGTTACCTCCACTGGTGCATCTGGTCCAGTCACTCACGCCAACGAAGTCACCAAGTACTCTACCGTTGTTGAAGGTGTTACTAACAAGTACACTGTCACCTCAACAGGTTCTCCAGTAACTGAGACCGTTCAAGGCGCTACTGTCATGGAAACAGCTCCTTGTTCCACGACTTTGGAAAGAGAGATGCTACCAAGACTATTGCCAGCTCATCTTCCTCAGGTGCTGCCAACGTTTTGCAAGTGGGCTCTGCCGCTGTGGTTGCAGCTGCTGCTCTATTGATCTAAACGGGATAAGAGATCTTCGACAATTGCAAAATATCACCTTCGCTTTTGTTAGCTTGCTAAGCTTCTGATTATTTTGGTTCTTGATCATTTACACACATAGCTGTATATGTATATGTATACCTATGTCGTTGATACCCCTTTGAAAAATTGTCATTATCATTACTGTTGAGTACTTTCGGTATAGCTAGGTGGTGGTACATACAACGGAGTGCCTCCTCTTGGGCCCTTCTGTTACGGTCGGCAAAGATCTGCATTGGATCTACTATAATTTCGCTTTGCCTCTTGAAACCCACAATGTCCCAATCGACTAACAATTGGAATGAGAAAATCCTCTTGATGGAACAGCTCTTGAAACTGTAGAGGCGGTTACCACGATGTCTATAGTCCTCCTCGTTGAATTTCAACTTTTCAAATGGGGTGATTTTTCAATCGCAGTTCACATTCCCATCTGGATTGGTTGGGATTCACAGCACTGAATTGTACGTACCGACCCCAGGAATTCTTCAAGACGGTGCCTCTTTGCTCTAGGGGAATCTTATCCTCCGCTAATTTCAATGACGATACGTTCTGATTGGCGATCCCCTGTGATAGATAAGTAACCGTTTCTAAAAGGTTCAGTTGCACTCTTGTGGGGACTACTCTCAATCTGTCTATTAATTGGCTGTCACCCATCATGACGATAAAATGCTGTCGAATTTCCCACTGCCACCCGCAAAAGTGGATCGCCTCTAAACGTTCTTCTTAGGTTTGAACTTCTTGCTTCTAACCACATAACACTATCGTCATCAGGTAATCCAATCCTGTAAGTAGACCTGTAGACTCTGACATCTGGCGTTTGAGTCATCACGTCCACCAGTGGTGCATTTGTCGGAACCGTAGCTTTTCAGTCTTCAATTTACCGCTGGGCTTTTCCACTTGTTCGTTATTAGAATTCTTTAATGACTCCAATATTTCTTTGGAGGGCTTATCATCGAGCTTAAAAGTCAAATCCTTGGATTGTGGTATGAACTCCACTACTTGAATCTCTGTCAAAATCTTCTCAAACGGTCTGTACCATGATTTGGGCTTGCCCAATTCAATTCGTACTTCCACCATGTAAAGAATCTTACCAAATGAATAAAAGAAGAGGTCCAGATTATCAAATCTCAGCATTTCCTTCCATTCGTTGTTGAAACTTGGCGGTAATCTGATGTGATCCTTATCTAAGTAGGTCATCAGTCCCTTTGTATGATTGGGGAGACATTTTGGTTTCTTTGGCAGTTTGGGTAATTGAAACTCGTATTCATGGACGCCTTCCTTCAGTTGGAACGGTTTCAAATCACCTTCGATGGCACTTAAAACATTTTCTGGTGGGAAAACCTTCTGACTCATGTTAACCAGAGTGTGTATAGTCTTGTTATCTTGTACCGGAGTCATAAGTGCTGCCTGGTTTCTCATCACGATTGGATCAAGCTTGGTCACAGTTTCGATAAATCCCTTGAATCTCACATTGATTTGCTTGATGGAGACGGGCTTGCCAATATCCAGAGATACGCTCCCTGATATGTGGTCATGATTGCTGTAAAACTGATTGTTCTTGGGGATTCAAATAAAGCTTAATCTGAGGTGCCATACTTATCCTATGTTCTATTACTAGCTGGAAAAGGGAGGTAGCACCATTATCGATCCTCTCAAGGGTAGATAAGAGGAATTTACACGTCTAGTTTGTCGAAGTTTGTATGAAGCCCTTTTAACAATCAAGTCTACCTTACGTTCGCTCTCACAACGATTGATGATGACAAAACCTTGCAACAGTAAAGACCTTTGATCTAGAACTCGCTGACGAATGATGAGATCATTTGTTAATGGACTCAGGTCCTTTAGTACACACAGCTCCCAGGGCTTTTCAAGAAGTTTTATCAAGACGTTGTGGATGTAGCACCCAAGGAGTTTAAACTGGAAGAATTGAAAAGGCCTATCGGGTTAGCACATCCTCCTAGCAAGGCTACCGTCTACTCTAGAGGCAATTCCTTTAGAGATTTGTTTGACAGGGAGAAAACCGATAAGAGAAGTAAAGAATTGGGACTGGAATTCAGTAAATCTGGGATGTACGATATCCATATCTTTAGGAAAACCAACGGTAAACTGTTCATATCACCACCATCATACTGGCGTTCTGAGAAGTCACTTTACTTCCCACATATCACTGGGTTATCGCTGAAGGGGAACAGCAGTCTTTGGAAGATACACTGAGAGGTAAAGTATCCGTGGTGAGGCTGTTTAGCAGTAAAGTTGGTGACGACCTTTGCAAACAGTATTTGCAGAATGAAGAATTGGAGTTGGATTATATGGAGGCCAGTGCATCTGAATCACTTCAGTCCAAGGGAATCCAAACCGTTGACGTCAACTTTGCCGATAGTGGTATTAAATATGCGCTTATGAAATTGTTCATTGGGAGTCTGAGATGCTCTGTTCCGGTTCAACGTCATTCTCACTATTTGCTGGCTGACAGAGAACAATTGCCCTTCAAAGTTAGAGAGGCTTTGCAGATTAATAACGTTTTCACAGGTTTTACCATTGTTGTAGATCCGGCGCTCAAGATTAGATGGATGGCAAGTGGTGGTGCTACGACTGACGAGTTTAAGACTTTGTGGAAGTGCGTTAGAAGAATTCGTGAGGAATCCTCTAGTTGAATTTGAATAATATATTCCCTTGTAAATAATAGATCCCTTTATAAAGCTCATCTCATCTCGGTTTTGATGAAAATTCATGCAACCGGACCCACAGAGACCTCTTGAACCCAACTCTCAAACCCAACGATGTTAGTTAGATCGATCAGATGGGCCCATCAAGGATCCCCAAGGAGCCAGATGTCACCACATAAACTTATGTATGTGAAATGGGGAGACCTGTTGGTAAATCGCTTTTGCTCAGTGTTGGCACTTTTATTCGTTGTACTACCTCTGGGAATACCTTGAAAGAGACGAAAATAAGAAAAACTAACGTTATTCATGTATATAATGTGCTATATTTCTGTTTTAATCCACAGATTGGATCTCGTTCTTTAGTCTCTTCTCGACTGCTTCCAAAAACTCGTTGGTGGTAACCCATGCGGATCTGTCGTTCTTACCGCATGCGAAGGCCAAATCCTTGGTCATAATACCATCCTTTGAACGGTGTTCAAAGTGGCAGCCTCCAACAAGTTCGCAAACTTGGTAACTTCGGGAGTGCTATCCAATTCACCTCTCTTGGCTAAACCCCTTGTCCAGGCGAAAATGGAGGCAATTGAGTTGGTGGAGGTTTCTCTACCTTGTTGGTGTTGTCTGTAGTGTCTAGTGACGGTACCGTGAGCGGCCTCTGATTCAAAAGTTTTACCGTCAGGAGTAATCAAAACGGATGTCATCAAACCAAGAGAACCAAAACCTTGAGCAACGATATCAGATTGCACATCACCATCGTAATTCTTCAATGCCATGATAAATCCACCCTTAGATTTGACCATTTGGGCAACCATATCATCAATCAGACGGTGTTCGTAGAAGATACCAGCTTTTCAAAGGCAGCCTTGTACTGAGTGTCGTACAATTCTTGGAAAATGTCCTTGAAACGGCCATCGTACTTCTTTAGAATCGTGTTCTTTGTCGATAGGTACAAGTTCAATCTCTTGTCGAGGGCCAATTTGAAAGAGGAGTGACCAAATCCACGAATTGACTCATCTGTATTGTACATGGCAAGCGCAACACCAGGACCCTTATAATCATAAACTTCCAAAGTGGTTGGTTCAGAACCGTCCTCTGGTCTGTGAACCAATTCCAACTTCCCAGGTTTGGCAATCAAAGTATCAGTTGCCTTGTACTGATCGGCGTGAGCATGTCTACCGATTATAATTGGCTTTTCCCATCCTGGCACTAGTCTGGGGATTCTTGGGATGACAATTGGCTCTCTGAACACAGTACCACCTAGGATGTTTCTGATGGTACCATTTGGTGACTTCCACATTTTCTTCAAATTGTACTCCTTGACACGAGCTTCATCTGGTGTAATGGTAGCACACTTAACACCAACACCATATTGTTTAATTGCGTTAGCAGCATCGTGGGTAATTTGGTCACTTGTAGCATCACGAGAAGTGACTGAGAGATCGTAGTATTTCAAATCAACATCGACATATGGCAGCAGCAGCTTGGACTTGATCTTTTCCCAGATGATACGAGTCATCTCATCACCGTCTAGTTCAACAATGGGATTCTTAACCTTAATCTTGGAGGCCACTGATGTAGTGGAGAAGCATCTTCTGGCGAACATTGTCGGTTGGATTGCCTTTGAGATATACCAGATAGCGTAACGAGCTCACCAAATGGTGTAATACCTTAATTGTAAGACTACAATTCTGTAATACCCTTACTTATAACAGTTGGTTTGACTCATAGTTTGCAGGGAAGAGAACGACGCCGGTACCGCTTCGGATATGTGTCGCTTTGTACGTCGGAAGAAAAGAGATGACAGAGTAATAAGACATTTAAAATAATAAATGATCAAAGATATTTGGATGTGCAAATAGTACATTTAGTGTATTTCTAAGTGCTTGGCAGCACTATCAAAATTTTCCATGAATTTTTAAAAAAAAACTGGGAAAATCGAGCCACTGTATGAGGTTTTATGATTTTATCTTGAATATTCGTTGGGTTTATTTTATTCGATTGCTGAATGTTGGGAGCCCATATGGAGAAGTTTCGAATCGATTCGAGGGAGAGGTGATGAAAGCTTATAAGCTGCAAAGCATAGTTTAACTAGTAGGAGTGTTGTATTGTATTAGTTGTTTAGATCTTTTATGCTTAGCTCCTGGGGATTTAATTTTGCCAAAAGTATTGAAACACATTGTAGTTACTGTCGTCATTTTCAAACTAATAAGGACGCTAAAATATTAGGTTTATGCTCTGATAGAGTCGATGTATTCTTTTCTATCCAACTGATATCTAACCTAGCCTATTCCACAGTCCGCTGAGAGAGCGGAATCACGCTTTGCAGATATAAACATTAATTTGAAAGAATGGGTTATATACTCGATCCCATTAATAGTATAGAGATAACAAGTACAAGACACACATTGTAGTAAGTCTATGCACCCACAATTGCCATAGAATTGGAATATAGTACGGGGACTACCCGGGGTCACGTGATAAGAGTCCGAAAAGGGCGCCACCATCACCAAGTGCTACCCATACCCAAGCAGGAAAGGGGAGAGAATTCATGTCCAGTGGTTCCCTTGCTCTACTCTGAATTGGCATCCATGGCTTACTAAACCTTCAGCGGCTAAGTACATCACTCTACACGATGATATCAGCGGCTAAATGAAAAGGGCGGCAAGATCGACTCAGTCTTCATCCTTTTTAAACCAACAGTAAAAGAGAACAGTAACGAGATAAACGATGGCGCCCAGTCTTTTGACCAACCGTTTGTTCACTGTGGTGTTTGCCATAGACATTCTAGTCAAGATGATCCACTCTACCTTACCTCCTGTGCACATACCCTATGCTCCCAACACATGAATGTCAAAGTTTGCCCCATCTGCCATATAAGTGATATTTTAGTCATTAAACTAGCCGAATCCAAACAGCTACCAGATGAGATCAAAACGCTTTTCCAACCCATTCCATCATTGCTAGAGAACCTCCATAACGTCTCCCAATTCCAGATTACTGGTATGGTTAACCAATGTCATTACTATCAAAGTGTATGTGAGAAGCTAAAGGAGAAGTGTGCACGCCAAAGGCAATTGCTCTTTCAAGCCAAACAAGAATTGGACTCTGTGGCCCACCTAAAGAGCAGAATTGCAGAATTGGAATCGCAACTGCAATCGCAATATACACCATCCACATCAGCTGTATTCAGTGGACTGAGGGCTAACCATAGAGCTCCCGATACTGTTGACCTTACGCTGGAGGATAACCAAGAAGAATCGTTTATCAGGAAATTGAAGACCACGAATTCTTTGAGAAATAAAAGGCACACGGTAGATTTACCCAACTCTGAAAACAGCAGCACCTCCTCCATCTCGAACATAATGGCAGAATCTACACATGTGGATAAATTAATAAATCCACCAGAGATTACCACAAAGAAAAGTTCAGATTTATCGCAGTTCTCCAACAACTTACCTCACGCCCTTAACAAGCTACGAATTGTAAAGAGAAATCACACCCTCAACAACGGCGGTAACGCTACTAATTCAAGGGGCAGCAAGGTCTAGTAACTCACATGCGGAGCAGTACTAGTAGTAATAACGTTATGCGTGCCCAAACACAAACCAATTTACTTATGCGCAGAAATACCACATCCAGAGGTCCCATCGGTAGTTCACAAGGGAGCAATAACAACAAGTTCAGAAGAGTGAGATGATAAAATGAATTTGAATGGAGGTCTTGCAAAGAAAAACAAAAAAAGATAGTGATAATAACAATAATAATAAGAATGATAAAGGTTTTGTTTTATTATATTTTCAATAAATATGACGTGGGGAGCATAAAGGCTATTGAAAATCCAGGTACAGTATCCTTTGATATCTAAATTTTAAACATTGAATTGACCTTACCGCTTTTCCAATATGGTAGTAGAATATGAAAGAAATTGAGCAAAGTGGGATAGACCGCTTAGATCAAACCCTGTTTCTTCTGCTGAACAAGGCAGGCAACAAATGGGAATAGGAAACCTGCACCAAAGAAACCGAAATGAACCCAACCGTATGGAATCTTTCTGTTCTTAACCTTCACTGGGATATTGGAGTACACACCTTCTTCAAAATGACTCTGTTTCTTAATGGTAGAGGAGAAAGCTCTTCTAGTGGAGAATCTAACCAACTGCTGTCTCAACATGATTGATTGATGGATGGACACGATGCAATAGGACAATATAGGCCAACCGAGCTATGAAATGGGTTTCGACAATGTGATGATATGTCTTTAATCTAACATCATACTTTTACTATTGCAACTTTTTCTTCCTAACTTCGATGGGTAAGAGGCGAGACAGACTCATTTAGGAAAACGAGTGTGGTGTTTGGGCGAGATGAGCATCAAATTGGAAGAAAGCGCAAATTTGATTGGTTAAGTCAAGTGGAAATAGCCAATAGACCAATTTGGTATCGGAACTATCGTCGTTGTAACGTTTGGCACCACCATAACGAAGTTTTAGCTTTCGAAAAAGCTTGAAGGTATATTAGAGAGTCGATTTGATTCAAGTAATAGCACAACAGACAACAGAAGAAGTATACCTGAGAAATGTCCGCCATTGCTCCAATTCAAGGTACGTTAAAAAGAGAATCATCTCTGATATTGTTACTGGCTTTGCCCTAGGTGGTGTTATGGGCAGTTACTGGTGGTGGGGATACCACAAAGGGATCATTGGTAAGCGTGAAGCCTTCTATGCCCAACTAGCTGAACAGAAGAAAGCTGAGGCTGCTGGTCCTGGTGAAGAGGAGAATTAAGGACCAGAGGTAGACTAAATGGATTACGATAGTACATGAGAATGCGAAAAGCACAATAGTAACAACAATAATATATTCAAGAAGTGGTGGTTATGGTCCAGTGCAAAACCCTTTGCCTATTTATTAAGTAGTAGAAGAAAAAGTGTCAAGAAAAAAAAGATTAATTATTATTACCATTATTATTACTATCATTACGACTTAACATCTAAATCGAGTGAAGCGGTCACCGTTGGTTATACCGTCACTCACAATGATGAATCGTTTATGTATCTCCTTTTGACGTAATTTGTCCTGTAAAAATCTCAATGTAGCCATTTCACCCATAGTAATACCGCCTATAAATACTAGTATCACGATATCAGATGTACCAGCTTCAGGTTGACCAACAGAAACCCTTCTCTTGTTTTACGTAATGGCAGCATCCATGATTCTGCGTGGATTAAATTTGGATCACCATAAATCTGCCCCATTAATTCCTCAGTTTTAAAACATTTGGAGACCTTGAAATGATAAATGGTTGCTGGGAGTTGTAATTTTACTCACCACAGATCTATCATACAACAACTGTATCAATCTTGTTGTTAAGGGAACCACACCACAGTAGGCGAAAGACGGCTCCTCCTTGCTAGCATCTTCTGTGCGCGGTAGTGTGTCTAACCAGATGGAGATATTACGATATTCTCTCCTCCATGTTGTACATTTCGTATTGGGAAGAAATGACTTACTTGTGAAGAGTCCTCTATTGGTTAGCCTTTCCAATTGGAAGACAACGTTTAAACCGTACGCATCCACCAATTCCTGTTTAATAAATTCATAATCCTTATCTCTAAGTCCATTTCTACAGAGCGACAAAACACATGCAAGTCTCAATACTGTATTAGTTGGCAAGTGGTTTCGTAGATTAGTTCTAAAATGCTATCGACGCTTCCCCTGTTGTCCAGCACCAAAGAGAGCATATTCTGTTCCAATTCAAGAATTCTATTGAATTGAGATTCTTGTTCATTCTCGACCTGTTTCAAAATGTCCGCCGACAGATCGATGTGTTTGCTGATCAATTTACGATTTTCTTGTAATTCAGGTATAGCATCCACGAATTGCTTTAATTCACCTAGATTATCAGTTTTCGGTCTTGATGAATATTGATCATCAGAGTTTCTCGCCATTGTATTTAACTTGGCACCTAAATCGCCAAAATTCAAAACTTCAAATCTTCCCAAACGTCATCATCAGTATATTTTAATGATAAATCTTTCTTAGTTTTCGTTTTAGACCCTGGTGTAAATTCGTATAGATCGTCAATTAATCCAGCATATGTCAATTGCGTCAAAAGTGGTGTCAATGGATCCATATCTCTTTCCATAACGATTAAATCGGTCTCTAACCCACTATATTTATCGCCATATAGAGTCTCCTTAACAAACAATTTCTCACCATTTTCACTCATTTCAACTCTTTGGCGTAAGGACTGCAAAAATCTTTTAGATTCTTTCCCAAATGATACGGCGTGTGTTATATCTGTCTGTGTATGATTCAATAAAGTCTCCACGCAATTAACCATATTATCCAAAAGAATACCTCTTGTTGCGGTTTGCATGAAACTTTCACCTGGTGCATACATGTTTTCCTGATCACTATTGTACAATACATGGGCAATCAGAATGTCATTATCCAGCTGTGGGAAAGGCAGCATATTCCACTCAATCAATTTAATCCTACTCGAAGTTTCCAATTGCGATTCTATGAAATGTGGAATTCTTGCGTCACCGACTGGAAGATCATCTTTAATCAAACTGTTTCCTGCCTGAGTTTCCCAAGTGCAAAATACGATATTCATTACCGGTAAATTCAAAGATTGGGCAACATGTTTCAAGGGCTCTGGAAGGGCAAAATCTAGCCTTACATCTATGATAAAAATCAAATCCATACCAGGGAAAGTGCTCAGAATTTCGGACACTTCACCCTTTAGTTGATCACTTATCAGAACGATCTTCCTAGCGAGTGTTGATTCTGTCAATTGAGTAAATGTAAAGAGTGTATTGATGATCGGAAGAACTTCTGGTTGAACCACTAATATCTGCTCATTGCTCGAGATTTCGTTTAAAATTTGAAAAAGATTTGCACAAGATCCTTGGGAACTTTCTAGTATTCCAATTAGAGCTCATAGATCAAAAGATCGATTGATTTTAGCGCCTAATGCTGCCCTTGTACATGATATATGCTAATGGATAAGTGTTCCCTGTAAATGATAGACTTCAATATTCGGACAAGGATTCATTTCTATAAATCTCGGACAAACTCTGTCGCGCGTCAGTAAATAAATATAATTCTTAATAATAATAATAATAATGATGATGATAATAATTATAATTTTACAATATTCAAAAAGCTAATCTATACTGCGATACCGCTTCTCGAAGCAAATTCTTCGTAATAAGCTAACATCTCAGGTGTTATTACTCTAGATATGCCAGAAAGAGCCTTTTCAAAATGACGTGATTCTACTTTATTGGCCCCACATCTTCCATAATGGCAGCCAACCCTGCTTCTTGACATAATAGTACAATTTCGGCACCAGAACAACCATCCGTACTTTTCGCAAGTTGTTCTAAATCGTAATCGGGCTTCGAGTCAATGCTGAATTTACTGGTGCATTTTTTCAGAATTTGCAATCTCGCAGAATAATCTGGTGGCCCCACATAAATATGCCTATCTAATCTTCCTGGTCTCAGTAAGGCGGAATCGATTTCATCGGGTCTGTTCGTAGCTGCAACGATGACCACACCTTTCAGTTCCTCCACACCATCAATTTCATTGAGTAGAGAAGTTAAGACGTTACTTGCTGCAGCTGTGGATGAACCCCCACCATCACGACTGGAGGAGAGGGCATCAATTTCATCGAAAAAATTATACTGGGTGCAGCAGAGCGAGCCTTGTGGAAGATTGCTCTTATGGCTCTTTCGGACTCACCAACATACTTGCTGAAGATTTCAGGACCTTTCACTGCTAGGAAATTGACACCTGATTCTGTTGCCAGTGCTTTAGCAGTCAAGGTTTTAGAACAACCAGGTGGACCATAGAGCAGGACACCCTTAGGGGCAGAAACTCCAAGACGGGCGAATGTCTCTGAAGCCTCCAATGGCAATTGAATCATTTCTTTCATTTTGCGCTTTAAAACTTCCTGTCCACCAATATCAGTCCAATAAACTTTGGGCATTTCCAAAAATATTTCTCTCATGGCACTTGGTCTTATTTCTAACATGGCATTCTCCAAATCGTCTCTTGATACTATGAGTTGAGATTCATCGATCTTATCATCATCTTTTAAGACTCTCTGAATTGTCTTCATGACGGATTCTCTGCAAAGAGCAGTAAGATCAGCACCCACGTACCCGTGGGTCTTTGTGGCGACCTCTTTAATATCTTCTGCCGAAAGGCTATGCTTCTCTGAAGACATCTTTTCAAATTGTTTCATTAGAATGTCAACTCGTGCTTCCACATCAGGAATGGCAATTTCCACTTCTTGATCAAAACGGCCCGGTCTTCTCAATGCAGGATCAATGTTATTAGGTCTGTTTGTTGCCGCTACGACAACCAATCTGCCGGCGGCACCCATCCCATCCATCAAAGTCAATAGCGTAGCAACAACTCTGCTTTCCACTTCACCTGAGTCATCACTGGCACGATTGGGAGCAATTGAATCTAGTTCATCAATAAAATGATTGATGGTTGATATAGTTTTGCCTCATCAAATATCTCTCTTAAAGTGGCTTCGGTCTCACCCAAATATTTGGAGACGATCGAGGGACCATTGATGGTTAAAATATGCGCATCCGTAGTGTTGGCTACACATCTTAAAAGCATAGTCTTACCTGTACCAGGTGGACCATGCAACAGAATGCCCTTGGAGGAGTAACACCAAATTCGCTGAATAAATTAGGTTTATGTAGCGGCAGATGAATAGCATTTTTCAGAACTTCGACCTCTTTAGCTAGACCACCGACTGAATTGTAATCGATAGAGTGTAAGAGATTAAACCTGGAGTTGGGTTTAGATGCTTTGGTAAAATCGACCTTTGTGGATCCTCTACGAAATATAACGGGTGGTGATAGGTAAGGCGAACAATCCTCCACAACCGTCGTTGAATCTTGATTTAAATCACACTTAGAAACATCTGGTAAGGTTGCATCCTGTACATCCACAACAACCATATTCCATTGATCGACATCGAAAACGATACCTGGCATGATTATCCCACAATCATTCAGGATGCGCTCAACCGCCTTGCGAATCTCATTATCATTGATCTCTACACCTTGCACGCATCCTACAGTAACTTTGGTAGCATAAGGTGGTTGATTTTGAACCTTATTGATCTCCAAACGATCACCAAAGAGAATACCAGCAACAGATCTCGTAGTAAATGAAAGCATTACAACATTAACTGGATGCGATAACTCATCACCTGGCTTAGCTAGTACGACAACACCATTGGAGCCTAATTTCGATAAAATGCACATGGATCCCGCATTAATCCCAAGCTCTTTCATCACCTCAGGGTGTATTATAGCTGTAGAAGCATCTTTATAATTGCTCAACTTCGCAGGCAGAGGTCTAGCAACATATGCACTGGGAAGCTTGAATTTCGACTTCACAGCACCATCAGAGGATAATCCCGCCGAAGGTTTCTTCTTGGAAGCATTAGCAGCACCTTTAGAAGCCATTACTTGAAGATATTTTCAATTTCGATAAATTATTGACGATTTTATAGTAAGCGATGAGCTTTAAGAAGATTCACTATCTGAAATTTTTCAATGCTTACTGCAAAATACACATAATACCAACTTAATAGGGACCTAGAGGTACTAGTATATTCTTCCTGAGCAATATTATCGATGCTCAAACCATGCCAATATTTTTACAGAGTTTAAAGACACCAATTCGCTCCTATCTTCGTAGTTTCTCGAATACAATCCATCTCGAGAGAACTATTACCATAAAAACATTTGAAAAGGCCCCAAATAAAGTTCGACCTGAATTATTGATAAAGCACAAGGATGAGAATATGGCACGAATAACTCATCTAAGGCGAAATTTGGAATTAGACAAACATGGCATAAAGATTTCCAATGAATCAGAATTGACTAAATGCCTCTATCCAACGAAATATACGAGAATCGAACTCCCAATGGGATTTCCTATAGTAATTACCAGTTAGAAACTTTGGGAAGAAATTGCTTTACTTACAAGTGTATCAAGCTTACTTGAGCCTTTTCAGAAGGTCAGATAGCGATATCTGTGGTTATGATTTTAACTATTCTTCAAAATGGACAACATGAGTAATGCCAAGCAGAATCCTGCTAGTGTAATATATCGTCATCTTAAACAGATAAAACCAAGTAGACTTGCCAGGCTCCCGATACCGAGCAACAAAATTCCATTGAGGGTACAGTTTTCTTACGATCAAAGGAGTTTTAACGCCATTATAGGTTATATCTCGATAACCAACGAGGACCACACTGTGGAGAGGTTCTTGAAAAAATGATAGCGGAAAGATTAATCAAGACAGTTCTACTTCGATGAAATACGCGTAAGTATTTTTATGATTATCATTAATATTAACGTTAATATTTACTACTGGTCTGAATCTAATTGAATTACAAGTAAAGGGAAGCTGCAAAACGATATCTCTTTTAATTAGTTCCTGAGCTTGACTCATCTTCATATGCAAATTAGAGTTACCAATGATAATAGATGCGGTTTTCACCTCACGACAAATTTCGTCCAACCAAGTAATCACTCTGACCACTGTACCTTCGGCCTCGACGCTTATTTCCATAATTTCCTTGAAAGAAAGACCACGGGCCCATTCATAAACTACATTCATCATAGCGAATCTCTTCTTCTCTAAAAATTCCGCCTCTTCTTGGGTCAAAGGAATTTGGTGATTGACGACTACCTCAAGCATATGGCTATAGATTTCCTCGATTCTCTTTTTACCTCTTGCTAACCTTGGAGTTGCCACTGGCGGCTCCTCTTCCCTGGTACGTCCTTCGTAGACGAACGCCGAGAGAAGGGCAACAATCTCTTCAGGTTCGAAATCACCAAGGAAGTTATCCAAAATCAATTCTGTAATGACCAATTCATAACCTGAATTAATTTCACAAGCGACCCTTCCTTTCAAAGAAACGTTATGGTTTTGATCAATAAAGCCAGCGTCTTTCAAAACAGCCAGTCTCTTTTCATAATCAGGCAATAGATTTAGATTTTGGTCAGACATCAAATGATACAATTCTTTGATATCTCTCTCAATCATAAAAGCCTTGTATTTGGGCAGGAAGTGTTCAGCTAAGTTGGGACAATTCAAAGCCTGGTATATGGATATTTCCTTTTGAATATTATTCCTCTCTAAAACGTACTGGTGAACCTTCAAGCTGCCTTGTTTCTCAGAAGTACTTTCTCTAAATCTTTGAGCGATCTTTAATATGATTCTAACTTCTTCATCAAACCTCTTTAGGGCCTCTGGCTGCTTTTTATCAAATCCGTAAAGGATACCTTAATGGAATATGCAGTAGTTAACTCGATGGAAGTTATGGGTATTTCTTCCATCAAGAAATCAATCGTCTTAAAAGTGCTGAAATTCTTCTTGGTATATGAGTTCAAGTTCAACATGTAAGGCAAATGATTAGGTTCGCCAGTTTCCAAAGTATTGGGCTTAGTGAACGTCATTACGATCACGGATGATTTCTTCATGTGAACACGGAATACAAATCCTAATTTTAAATTGTCATTCTCGTCCCTAAACAATAAAGACGGCCCACTTTCAAGACTTGATAAACCTTATCAGTCTTCACCAGTTCCTCCATCATATTAGCGGTGCACTCTTTTAATTTAATAGCCGCATTGAGGAACTGATCTAGATCCTTTTGCAGTATTCACAGTCATCATAAGTCTTAATGTCTTGCAACTTCTTTTGTAGCTCCTTTATCTTTTGTTCATGCTCGGGTAGTAGGGTTTGCTTAGAGTTTTCACTGAATGAGTATTTAATCATTTCTTCCACCTTTAGGGCCTCAATTCTCAACAAGTTTAGAATCATGTTGTATGTCAATCTAAACTGTGATTCCAACTTGGTGGGCACACCCATCGTCACCTCCTTAAAAGATGCTACCGGTAATGGATCGGTATAAGTCATTACAATCACCGTACCGGTTTTATCCAACCCTCTACGACCTGCTCTTCCTGCCATTTGAGTAAATTCACCAGGGTTTAAGAACCTTAAACCTTGACCATCATGCTTTTCTATTTCACTGAACACAACAGTTCTAGTAGGTAAATTTAGACCCATGGCGAAAGTTTCTGTTGCAAAAGAACTCTAATTAGACCTTTGGCGAAAACCATTTCAATCAATTCTTTAACAATAGGCAGCAACCCACCATGATGCACTGCGATACCACGTTCCAACAAGGATCTAATTTTGATGATCTGTGGAAGTTCTCTATCCTCCTTCCTCAACCTCGTAACAGATTTTTCGATAAACATGTGGATTTGAGATCTCTCCCTACCACCACAGAAATTAACACCTTCAAGCCAATCAGCATATTCCTCACATCTTTTTACTGAAGACGAAGACGACAGCCGGTAATAGATCCTTAGATCTCAGCTGATTAACCAATTCTGGCCATGTCTTTTATTAGGACCAGATTTTTGAAAAATTTACTTTTGTTGGATCCGATGGCTCCTGCACCACGAGAGCCACCACGGCTAGAGCCACCACGGCCACCGCGAGTGCTACCACCCCTAGCAGCTATCGAAGATCCAGTCCCATTCTCCTTACTACCGGGTTTCCCATCTAACAACTCCTTGTGCTTCTTGAAATTTGCCTCTAAAACTGTTTATTGGAATTTATCACGGGTAGCAACTCATTCTTAGCCCAAACGTTAATCTCAAGTGGTACAGGTCTTTTGGAGTTGAAATAACGTAGATGTTTTTTGTTTTGTTCTACCAATCCAGTTGGCAAATTCATAAGTATTAGGCACAGTAGCGGAAAGAAGGATAAATTTAACGTGTTGAGGTAACATGATGATGACTTCTTCCCAAACAACACCACGGTCTTGATCATTGACATAATGAACCTCATCAAAGATAACAAACTCCACATCACGAATCAGGTCAGCACCTCTATAAAGCATAGATCTTAAAATTTCTGTTGTCATAATGAGGCAACCAGCATCCGGATTGATTTGCACATCACCAGTAATCAAACCTACGCCAACGTCTTCGAAAGTTTCTCTAAAATCTCTGAATTTTTGGTTGGATAAAGCTTTTATAGGAGAAGTGTAGATGGTCTTTGTCATATTTCTCTTTGCCATCGCAATTGCATATTCTGCCACTACAGTTTTACCTGCTGAAGTATGGGCCGCCACAAATACAGAATCACCTTGCTCCAAATGGTAGACAGCTTCCTTCTGAAAGGTATCCAGTTCAAAGGCCACGTTCTTGCAGGATTTGGAACTAATTCTTCGAAATTACTGATCTTATGATGTAAATCCACCACATGAGCCCATTCTTTAGGCCTTAATGCACCTTTAGAGTTAACCACATTACGTGCAAAATCAATACCCATTGGTAATAACTCATCGATATCTTCTGTAGTTTTTCTATCGTCGTCAGTAATATCTGCTTCTTCTCCTAAGATTTCCTTTGCCGTCCTTCTCTCTACACTGTCTTCTAAACCTCTTTGCTGTTCCTCGAATTCTTTTTGTACCTCCAATTCATTATCTTCTTGGTCCAATTCTTGCAATTCATTAACTCTATCTTGATTATCAGATGTGGTGAATACATTAGAAGGTTCAATGCCTCGTTCAAAGCCACGAGGCACATCAAAAGACCTTGATCATCCTTATGCAACATTTTGGTCGAAGCCGCTACGCTAGACATTCCCTGTGTATTCTGAACTGCGGTCATAGAAACACCACCGGGCATAAAGGGTAATTGCGCAGTTGAGCCTCTTACAGAATTACCGTGAGGATCGATACCCCTATTCAACGATAACGAATTGGCAGCGTTAGCATTAGCAACTTCCTTTAGGTTAACCTCTTCTTCGTACGAAGACACGTGACCATCGATACCTTTCCTTCTCAAATGGAAAGAAGTTCTATTGATAGGTTCAGGAATGGTTAAAAATCTTTGTAATCAGCATCTCTACTCTGTGGGAATTGTTGTACTTGATCTAGCAGACTCCATGGTAAGACATGAGTTGGCTGAAGAAACCTTTCCTTAACATGATCATCGGTGTGAACCGGCTCTATTTGACTCAATTTATCCTCAAAAGTTCGACGTCTTCCTGTGTGGCCTCTCTAAGGGCATCATAGAGGTTTTCAATAGAAACACTCATTAGGATTAGTCAATTGTTTATCACCAATGCTCAACGAAGGTCTGTAGCTTTAGTTTGATACTGGTGTTATTCAGTACCTTGAATCTCCATTGAAAAGTTGTGTCCCACTACGTACGGAGTGATACTAAATCCCATAGGTGATTTACACTAATTTATATGTACATATATATATATACGATAGTGATTGTAATATTGATGATAGTAATAGTAATTATAATAGTAGTAGTAGTGTTACAATACTTAACCAGTGGGGCCCAAAACAAAACAACAACAAAAATAACAATAAAAACGATTTAATAAAACAATTGAATTCCGACGGATTATTCCTCCTCGCTTTCACTACTAGCAACATCATCGTCGTCCTCCGATGACGATGAGAAATTATGATGTGCTTGCGCACCTAATGGAGATCCGTTGGAACTCAATGGCGATGCACCGTCCAAGAGCGCTAGCTTACTCTTTATCTTTTCAATCTGTCTATTTTGTTCCTCTTGACTTAGTGCCTTTGACCGCCTTTTCTTGGAAATACCGCCTGAAGTAGCAGTTGATCCTGTTGGAGATAGAGCTGGGACATCAACACCATTTGTGATACCATCATAACCGGATTGAGCCGCTTGACCGTTATCAAACTCTCTGAAGAAAGTGTTGTATAGCGTTAAGATCGTATTATTATCCAGGGTATCGAGATCCAATTCCACTTCTTCATCTTCCCTTAATTGTGGCATTGATCTCTTTATAATCCCTATGACTTTTCTAATTTATTAGCTGGTAAATCGTTTATATGCTCCGTAATGATTCGTTTCATATCGTAAGTAACCACCGTCTTTAGCTTCTTACGACGTTTGCCACTACCGGAACCGCCCATCCCGCCTGAAGCACTTGTATTACTCATTCCACCGTTAATGTCAGCGCCTCTTCTTTTACTAGATCTTCTACCTCTATGTTTGCGAGCGCCTCTAGCTAATCTTCTCTCCTTCCTTATTCTATCGAGTTCCTGACGCTTCAGCTGCTGTAGTTCCACTTTCATCCTAGTTAATTGCTCTTCCAAATATTGGATGGCTGGATTGGTAATTGAAGTTTCGTCAATTTCACTCTCAGATTCTGAAAAATCGGATTCCATTGCAGCATCTCCTGAAAAATAGCCATTTTCCCTTTCGCTTTCTGAATCTGATTCAATAATAGGTCTGTCTGCCCACTTACTGTTGAAGACGTCCTCTAGACGGTGACCCATCATATTGACTATGGTTCCCTCCGGATTAAACGTGTAGCAATTGCGAAAAACCAACCTGACATCGCTTTCAAATTCTTCCATCGATTGATACTTCCAATTGTTTAACTTAGAACTAACAGTACCCAAATCCATAGGTTCCTTAACGTAATCGAAATAAGTGGGGCAATTCAACGCAACTGGGTCAACAGGTTCCAAGAAGGGGTAGTTAAACGAAGCGTACTTCTTCGATATCAGCTCCTGACTACTTGCTGGCAGAATTTCATGGCCTGCTGCAGCTTTTTCGATTTCGGCTTCCTCGTCTCATATGGATATATATCTTTACTCTTTGGTGGGTGAATCTCGCGCTTAGGCCTACCATTATGAGTTTGAGCTCTTCTAATTACTGGTACGTCTTCATCTAAACCTGATATACTTGATCTTCTTTTACGTGGTTGCTTAACGGGAGGTGCATCCTTTGCAGGCATGTTTAACATATGTTTTCAAAGGAAGCTTGAATATTACGAGCCATTTGCGAAATTACGGCTTGAGGTCCATTAAATTTAATACAATTATCCACCATGAGATTGAAATCATCTTGTACCTGCTCCGGTGTCTCAAAGGCGCTTACGTTCAATTTGCGTTCAATAGTAGAAAGATCCATAGGTCTTTTAATATAGTTGAAATAGAATGGAACGTTAAGTGCCACAGGATTTACAGGCTTGAGGAAAGGCCTGGCATCCTTAAGCCTTTGACGGCTTTGATTGTCATTAAAGCATGTCTTTGTTGATGCTTAGGCAGTGGATTTTCCGGTAACTTATTCATATCCGGCTCGGGCGGTGGTGGAGGCGCTGGTACCATTTCTCCGGTATTGCCATTGGTGTTGGTATCAGCGGTACCATTGTGATCGGCATTCCCGCTGGCTCCGTTCGCATCGTTACCCGCATTGCTGCTATCACCGTTGGCGCTACCGTTTTCATTGTTCTCATCCTTCTCGTTAACTCCGTTAGCCGCCGCCGGGCAGCCTCTGCTGCACCTTCGTCTACTTTGGTCTCCCCACTTTCCGGTGAGAACTCCTCTTCCTTCGCTACTGCTTTCCCGGATTCAGGAACCGCTTGCTGAGAGTCGGACACCACCTGTGTGTCCGAAACTGTGTGCGTGCCCAGAGCTTCTGGCTTCACATCCATCTGTCCGCCGGACACCGTTTCGGTCATCTTCGTGCGACAAAGCGGGATTTTTTTCTTTCTCTTTTGTTTCGTCAACCTCTTGCTAAAGCAAAAAGAAATAAAGAAACAAAGAGGAAAGAGAAAAAGAAAAGCGAGATGAAGAAACGTTCTTTGAGGTTCTTTAACCTTCTTTGTCACTAGGTGAAAACGTAGTGCCTAAGTACGGGATTTTACGGTTCCCCTGGAAAAGGTTCACTTCTTAAATACTTTGAGGGCTGAACGCCTTGGAACGCCGAATTTCTCATGCAGCAGAACGCGACACGTCAACTGTTTTTGCTAGGGGAATTTAGTGTAAGAGGGAGAAGAAAAGGGCAGGTAGGGTAAGTCATAAAATATCGCGTCACGTGGCTCGATTTAAGCAGAGATGAGGGGTCCTTGGTGAGCAGCTGGGTAACACACCACTGGGCGGCTATCAAAACTGTCCAGCACATGATAAACACGTGTAGAAGTGTGTCTGGAATTCTTGAGTACATCTTGTCACTGTAAAGAACGATTGGTTTCTTAGCATAAGCATCATAACACAAAAGTATACTTAATAGGAGGTAATAAGGTCGCTGAAAAAAGTGTCCGGATCACGTGCTCCTATTTCGGACTAAACATCTGTATATCATGTGATAGTCACATGGCGTTTGTGGGAGGATTTTTTCCCCTAACCCCTTCGGCCACATATACAAGGAATAGGATTTGCGCTAGTGATAGATACAATGAAGATCTTACACTGCTGTTAACTACTACTACTCACTACTGACAGGCTACTCTCAGCTAACCGTCAATTTTGATCCGTGCTCATATCGATAATTCCATTAATATTCAAAATGTCTATCTACTATAAGATGGTGTTTGGGATCCTAGTGGCGGAAGTTTTCGTCTTTTCAGTGTTGGCGCTGCCATTGCCAAGTAAGATTCGTAAACCTTTGGTTTCTGTGTTGGTCCGTCCATTCCTTAATGATGTGATTCAGATGGCAATCAAGTGTATGTTAGCGTTTGTTCTATTGTTGTTCGTGGATTCTGTGAACAGGGTATACACGGTAGAACAAGAATTGGATGCTGTTAATCCTGCAGGTGCGTTTTCCTCAAGTAGGATGGAAGTTTTATCAAGAAAGTTTTTGCACAGAGAAACATGTATTTGACTGGTATCACGCTCTTTTGACGTTTGTTGTGGTTCGTACCTTCAATTTGGTACGTGAGTTATTACAGCTTAAGGATCAATACCAGTTTGCTTCGCCCGACTATGACACTTCAGCCAGGGAAAAGCGTAATGTGGAATTGAAGAAGGACTTGCAATCACAGATTGCTGAGCGTGATGCCGAGATCGAGAGATTGAAGGAAAAGGCCAAGGCTTTGCAAAAGGAAATTTAGTTTCATTTTTACTATTATTCTTAAATATACACAGGATTTATTATCAAGATTAGAAGAAACATACAAACAAACTAAGAAAAACAAATGAACAAAATAATCCAACCCGTTTAATAAGAGCTGCTCTTGTGCTTGGGGGTAAAGACAAAACTTTCCTCCGCCTTGCCCAAAACATTTCACTCAGTTTTATCCAGTCAGAGGCATCTGGACTAGCAAGCATAGTTTCCATTTCATCACGACCTTTCCAGTTTGGTGGACGTTCATTCAACTGAACTGGATACCTTTCACATATTCCCATAGGTATATAACGATGGAAAAATGACATAAATTCACAGAAGAATCTACGACTTTGTGCAACACCGTATTCGTCTGATCCCCAATGCTCTAATGCAAATTGTACATAGTCCTTCAAAATTTCTATTCTTTCAGTCGATGTTTTGTCCAGATGCTGTTGGGCATCAACTTCTTCAAAAATCCATGGTTTGATAAGTGCACCTCTTGCTACCATGACACTATCGATTGCGTCGCTGCGGTTTACGTGTTCATACCAGTCTTCAAAATTGTTGACATCACCGTTACCAACGAATTGGATTCTTTGAGATCTTTGACGGCCCTCTCTATCGTATTCGTCCTCGCAAGAACGTAACTGTTCCGCGACTTTCACTACGTAATCCCAATCCGCACTCTTTGTATATCTTTGAGCTCTCGAACGTCCATGTAGCGTCAATGCGGCAACGTCTGTTTCATTGACAAGTCTGCGTGCTAGAAGGCCTCCCACTGGGTGCCCGTCTTTGGTACCTGTACGGATTTTGACACTAATTGGAAGTTCACCGGATACGTAGCTCATTGCATTGAGGCAGCGAATCATGCGCGCAGGGTTATCCAAGAGTGCACTTCCCGATCCTTGGCGATAGAGCAGATCGATGGGGCAACCACAGTTCAGATTAATCTCA
>UEGL01000043.1:0-83743 GCA_900465325.1 Zygosaccharomyces sapae | reverse complement strand
AAGAAATTAAGAAACAGAAACCTCTATTACCAGATATTGGTGTTGCTGTTCCTAAATCCCAAATTGCATTGGGTGCTGGTGAGGGTTCTATGGAGGTAGTAATGAGGACAATGATGAGGAGAAGCACGTCAAAAACAAAACAAGCTGTGTCTTATGAAGAACCTGATGAAGATGAAATTGAGACTATGAGGCAGGCCGAAAAATCATCTGATGAGGAAGGCCTTGACTCTGATATGGACTCTGGTGCATCTGATAACGAATCACAGAAGGAAGAAAAGAAGAGGATTCTATAGAATCTGCAGTCGCTGAGGCTAACAAGAACATGAGTAAATCACAACGTGATCGTCAACATGCTGTCATCTCAGAGCATAAATTCATTACCAAGTACAACTTTGATGATGAGAATGGTAAATGGTGTAACTTTAAACTGGAACTTTCAGGTGATACTGAAAAATTGTTAATGGTCAATATTGTGGAAGATATTTGTAGAAAATCTGTTATTAGAAGTTCCCATATTAGTCGCTGTATTCCTGGTGAACCTGTGGATGATAGACGTATGTTGACCACGGAAGGTGAATTTCCAAGCAATGTGGGATCAAGAGATGTTCATTGATGTGGATGGTATAAGATCCAATGATGTTGCAGCTGTTCTACGTACTTACGGTGTGGAGGCGGCAGAAACACCATTGTTTATGAAATTAACAATGTGTTTGCTCGTTATGCCATTACTGTTTCGTTCCGTCATTTGGACTTGATTGCCGACTTAATGACGAGACAAGGTAATTATTTGGCGTTCAACAGACAAGGTATGGATACATCTACTTCTTCATTTATGAAGATGTCCTATGAAACTACATGTCAATTTTTGACCAAGGCTGTTCTAGACAATGATCATGAAAAATTACAGAGTCCATCAGCAAGAATCGTTTTGGGTAAATTGAATAACGTTGGTACGGGAGCTTTTGATGTTTTGACAAAGATTCCAAATTCTGTATAGTAAGGTAAATTTTCTTATGTAAAATAAGTCATGGAATGATGAGATAGAATTATTAATGACTCTAAAATGTAGTAAAAAAAATCTATCTAAAAGGATTAAAATTTCCTACATATACACGATATTGCTTAAAAGGCTCGATTTTATATACTGGTGCTGAAAATGCAGTGACAATTAAATTGATATGAACTATAATTTTGAGATTACCCCTTGTTCAGTCGATGCAAAAACTGGTTTCAATTTCTTAATCAATAGCCAATCTGACTTTGCCACTTGGTCTCTGAATGCCTTGTCTTTCAAGGTATCGATAGACTTCCTAGAAATGGCGGCATATAATAAGTCCTTTTCACTAACGTGACGACCCCAGACTGGCTGTTGGCCAGATGGATCCTCAAACGCATAGCGACACCGGCAGCTGTCTGTCCCTTCTTAACTTCATGAACTGGTTGATGGTTAATTTCCAAAGGAAACAACCTTACCTCGTTCTCGTAGCTGGATTAGGTCTAACCGTACAAATTGGAGCACCCACCCGGAGAACACCTTCCATAACATCAACACCAATAATCATTGGAGCACGTTTGTTGATAATCTGTAGTGTCTGTAGAACGCATGGGAAAATTGCAAAATCCAAAAGTCCTTGACGTTGTTCGAGCAAGTCGCTTTGGTACTTAGTGAAAGAATCAAACAAGTGATAAATGATCTCGGCGTTGAAAATTTTAACGCCCTCTTGCTCAGCATATTGTTCAGCTTCTTTATCTATTTTAACATCAAAACACATCATAACTGCATATTCTGGAGCCTTCTCCAACATGGCACCTGCTTTCATCACATCACGCTTGTAAACTGGACCCAAACCAATAGACATTACAGGAATCTTCATTTCTTTCAAGAAGTCTAATAAGGCTTCCAAAGAACCCAAAGTGGAAGCCTGCACGGTAACACCTCTACCGCTAGTGTCAACAGAATCTAATAATCCTGTCAAGTCATCCATTACATTGTCCATCATTTCTTCCTCATCATCTTCAGGTCCAACAACCAATAATCTAGAACCAGATACAGCTTTCTCCAAATCATTAGCAGCAATTTTAACACCCAATGCCGCCTTAACTTCCTTATTATGAACATATTCAGATTTCAGGCGCAATTCACGTAGTGGTTGAGGTGTCAAAAGCTCTAATGTTTGTAACGATAGGACCATTCAGACCACACAGCACAATACGATCACCTTCTAGGTAACCATTTGATAACACGACATCAATGGTGGTACCAAAACCTTCCACAACTTTAACTTCCAAAATGGTAGCCTCAAGGCGAGATAGGTACATTAATTGCTTGGACATTCTTTTTGAGTTAACTCTAGTAATAACCACAACAAATCTGGAACACCTTCACCGGTAACAGCAGAAGTTGGAACGATGGACACGTATTTAGACATGTTTTGTTTTGGAAATACAATTCAGAATTCAACCCTTGTTCAGCGAGACCCAATTTAATAGAGGACAATCTTGAGTCGAATTCATCCTTGACAGATCTAGATTGTTGTTCAAAGGAATCTCTGAAGGAGTTACCAGGTGTAGTCTTCCAATCGTAGAGTCTATCGATCTTATTCAAGGCAACGACGAAAGGAGCCTTTCTGTCCCTCAACAGTCTTAGGGACTCCAAAGTCTGTTGTTCAAGACCATGCATGATATCAATAACCAAAATGGCAATGTTACAAAGAGATGAACCCTAGAACGCAAGTTGGTGAAGGATTCGTGACCCAGGTATCAATAACCAACAAACCTGGAACATCGAACGTTTGCTTTTCATATTTTGCCATGGTTTTGGTCTTTCCCTAACAGCATTGATAGGGAAATAGGTAGCACCAATTTGTTGAGTAATACCACCAGCTTCACCACCTTGCACGTTACTCTGCCTGATTTTATCTAATAATTTGGTCTTACCAGTATCAACATGACCTAAGATACAGCAAATAGGAGAACGTAAATCTTTCTTTTGGGTAGGAGCTGGAGAAGGTGAGGAACGAGAAGGTGTCTTATTCTTTGATTCCTCTACAGTCTTAGAAACAGGAGCTGGCTTAGAAGGAACTGGAGCTGGGACACTTGACTCCTTACTGGCCTCTTTACCTGAGACTTCGGAAGCAGGAGCCTCAGGTGTGTTTCCTTTGACTCCTCCTTGGCAGTTTCTCCTCCGGAGTAGGAGCCTCCTCTTCTTCGTCTTCCTGGAGGGCTAAATGTTCCAGTCATCAATCAGGGCATCTTCCTCTCCCTTCTTTTCATCTGTACTAGCAGCACCTTTTCCTTTGCCATCAACGTTCTCAGACTCTTGCTTTCCAGGCGCATTAGTCTTCTTCTTACCATAAACGACCTTCTTTGACTTAGGTGCTTCGGCTTCCTTCTTTTCTAATGCAGGAACCTTGATATTGCCAGAGGGACAACAAAGCGGCACGTCTCTTTTTCCTGTAACTTCTTTTCCTCTTTTTGCTTCTTCGACAAAGTTTACCTTCGGACTTCAATTTTTCTCTTTTTGGCTCTTTCTCTTTCCTTTCTAGCCTCTTTGGCGGCCTCGAGTTCCTGATCAGCTTGAGCTTCACGTTCCTCTTCTTCTCTTTCTAAACGTTCCTCTTCTTCTCTCAATCTCTGCTCCTCTTCCTCAGCCTGTTTCTTTAATTCAGAGTTGACGTTTCAAAGCAGCTAAGCCTGCCGGACTTTCTTACCACCTTTCTTTGGAGCTGCCTTGGGGTTTTGCTGCCTCAGGAGCAGGTGATCCGCTTTTACTCTTATCCTTGGCTTCTTTTCGGCTGCAACCTTCTCCACATTTTGCTTGTTCAGCTCTTTGTTCTTCTCCTTTTGAGCCTGTTGCTGAGCCTTTTTCTTATTGTTCTCTTCTTTCTTCTTTTGCTTGTCCTTTTCCTTCTTCTCCTTTTCCTTTTCTTTCTTAGACTTTAACACCGGCTTTGCATTGTTGTTTTCAGCCTTCTCTTCAGTAGTCTTTTTATCTTGCTTCTTCTTAGACTTAGCTAGAGTGGACATGAAGTCGGCTTCGGCAGCCTCAGTACCAGCTTCTTCAGCAGAGCCAGGTTCGCCTTCCGCTGTTGGTACCTCGGCACCAAACTCTTCGCTGGCGGGCATATCCTCTTCAAAATCTTGATCCCAGTAGTTTTGCTGGTTCTTGTTGTTTTACCCATTTTCTTCTTTTAAATCCGTCTTATAACTTATTGACTAGTCTTTATTGCAGCATTAAACGTATGAGACAGAATTCTTGATTCAATTAGAACTTGATCGGGAGCTTTTAGAGAACAGTAAAGTGCTATACTCTTTTTTCAGTTTTACAAGTCCTTATGATTGCATCCACCAAGTTCTTGACGGGAATGATAAGTTACTCCTTTACACCTTTGCACAGTAAGTCTTACCAGAGTGAGTTCAATATGAATCTGGCTTATTCTTATCCATACAGAAAATTTTTTTTTTTTTTTTCTTTTCATTTTCGTCGTCGATGATTTGAAAAATTTCAAGTAATACCGGAATTTTTAAGCGATGAGCTGCAGAAATATTGTCAAATATTGTAAAATATTGTCAAATGCTGCCATATATCCATAAATTTACAACGAAGAGTACAGAGTTGAAGTACTAATAAAGTCGGAACATGTCTACTACCGTCGAGAAGATTAAGTCGATCGAAGATGAAATGGCTAGAACCCAGAAGAATAAGGCTACATCGTTCCATCTGGGTCAGCTGAAAGCTAAGCTTGCCAAATTGAGAGAAAATCTTGACCGCATCACAGTCTTCTGGTGGTGGTGGTGGTGGTGTTGGTTTTGATGTTGCTAGGACAGGTGTTGCCAGTGTCGGTTTCGTTGGGTTCCCCTCTGTCGGTAAATCAACACTACTTTCCAAGTTAACCGGTACAGAATCTGAGTCTGCCGATTACGAGTTCACTACTTTGGTTACTGTTCCCGGTATTATTCGTTACAAGGGTGCTAAGATTCAAATGCTGGATTTGCCAGGTATCATCGATGGTGCTAAAGACGGTCGTGGTCGTGGTAAGCAAGTCATTGCAGTTGCGAGAACGTCCAATATGCTGTTCATTGTATTGGATGTGAACAAGCCTTTGGCACATAAGCAGGTTATTGAAAAGGAATTAGAAGGTGTTGGTATTCGTGTAAACAAGTCACCCCAGACATTATCGTTAAGAAGAAGGAGAAAGGTGGTATTTCCATCACAAATACTGTCCCATTGACACATCTGGACAACGACGAAATCAGGGCCGTTATGAGTGAATACAGAATTAACAGTGCGGAAATTGCATTCAGATGCGATGCTACCATAGAGGATTTAATCGACGTTCTGGAAGGTCCAACAAGACGTTACATGCCTGCTATTTACGTCCTGAACAAGATCGACTCGCTTTCGTTGGAGAATTAGACGTTCTGTATAGAATTCCAAATGCGGTTCCTGTATCATCTGGTAAAGACTGGAACTTAGACGAACTCTT
This sequence comes from Zygosaccharomyces sapae, assembly GCA_900465325.1. Classification (NCBI taxonomy): domain Eukaryota; kingdom Fungi; phylum Ascomycota; class Saccharomycetes; order Saccharomycetales; family Saccharomycetaceae; genus Zygosaccharomyces; species Zygosaccharomyces sapae. Next base: position 78,257 of record UEGL01000043.1, on the reverse strand, counting down.
ACAAACAATGTGGGACAGACTGAACTTGGTTCGTGTTTATACGAGGCCAAAAGTACCATGCCCGATTTCTCCGACCCTGTTGTGCTTAGATCTGACCGTTGCACCGTCAGGGACTTTGCAACCAAATTCACAAATCCCTGGTGGATGACTTCAGAAATGCGGCGGTATATGGTACAAGTGTCAAGCATCAACCACAATATGTTGGTTTAAATCATGTCTTACAGGATGAAGACGTTGTTACTATCTTGAAGAAATAAGTAATGTTACATAACAAGTTTTAAAGAAAAATAAAATAAAATAGCAAGGGGACAACAGAAATCAGACTCAGTTACTCACGCGTGATCGTTTTGAAGTCAAGTAGTCCATTTGTTCGAATTTCCGACCCTGCTTATCCGGTGTTGATCCACTCAATGGGGTACCGCCTAAGGAACTACACAAACTGACGAACTCAGGCGCCAATTCCTGGACCGAAGGCCTTTGGACTTTGATGAATTTGAAAGCTTCCAATACCGATATGTGCGGGTTTTGGATTATTTGGAGGGCGACTAAAAGTGACACTAGCACATTATCATTACCGTTTTTGAGACTATCAAAAGCTTACCGTACTGTGAAGTCATTTTAAACATAATAGCGATATCCAACAAATTCCGGATCTGAACCCCCAGCTACCACCATAAACCGTACTGAGACTTGTAATATCGCTGTTGACCAAACTTCTCAGATGTTGCTGAGTGCTGTTGTCATCGTAAGCCCTCATTACATGAGCAGCGATTTTATGTAAATTTTCGGCATTCTCATCAAGGAACCGAGTCTCAGTGTCTACTCTATTGTAGTCAAAATTTGGGTCAAAATTGACTACTACGGAGTTATCGCTGTTTAGCGGACCATCATTCCAAACCTGTGACAACTGCCAAGTATCTAACCCTAGTGTGATAAAGAATTTGATATTTTCCACCTCCAAGAAGTCCTTTTGACTGAGACAGTTTATGGGCCCGAAGAGTACGTTGCTATCTAATTTCTGTGATCTGATCTGTTCCACGAGCTGATCATAGTAACATCTATTCATATTTTCCATGCATATAGCGTATGGCGAGGAGGAAGAACAAAAAAAAAAAATTCTGGTAGACATAAATGGAACTTTCTTTAAGGAACATTCACGGACAAGAAGCGCTTCTCTTTGGTCACGTGCATATCACCAGGGAACCTCTACTGGAACTCAGTTGGCCGTTTGACTGAGAGGCTCTAAATGATTTCAGCATGGCCATGAATTTCTTCCACCTACTGCTGCAAGGCAGACTAACATGAGCAGTGTGGAATACCATACTGCCGACGCCGCCGTGTCATACTTCGTTTTAGATTTCTTAGATGTATCTATTTGCCACCACGAAAGCGAAACTGTGGTGCTTCACTAGCTCAGTCGGAAGAGCGTCAGTCTCATAATCTGAAGGTCGAGTTCGAACCTCCCGTGGAGCATTTTTTTCGAACGCCAATTCACATTCGGATTCACATTCGGATTACTCCAAAGTTCCGACCCAACACTTTCTGTTTTTCTCGAACGTCATGATGGATCGGACATTCCACACCAGCCAAGAATGTTCGCACTCGCCGCTGTCGCAACGCTCAGAAAACGCGTGCAGCTCGCGCTCCCCACCCACGTTACATTCTTTCACTATCATAATATTAATCCCTGATACATCTATATCATAGTAATACCGTAGTATAATATAAACTAATATATTGCTAAAAGCCGTATATCATAAAACATGTTCCCTCATTAAGGCATAACTCGTTAGAATGCGTGTCGCAATGCTATGGTCCTATTGTACAAATTTGTTACTCCGTTTAATTTTGGCCTGCCAATTCTGCTCTCAGCCTCCTCACCTCCATCTCGTAAAGTCTCGCTGTTCTGCAAGTACAGGATGTAGTCGACAGCCTTTTCCAAAATCATGCTCTTGTTAAGCTTCGTCGAGGTCGGAAACCCGTCTTCTCCCCTCTTGATGTTCTCTCCGACTTCAAACGCCGTCTGCTCGCTTGCCACCCATGGTATAATTTGCTGCAGCTTGGCGATCTTCGTATTGATATTGATACGATACCTCTTCTCGATCTTGTTATGTGCTTGCTTCTGGTGAGATGTAAGTCTTTCTAGGTGCCCTGCGCCTCTTTGCAGGTGCGACCATCGCATCGGCCACCGACGTCGAAGACGGGGTCGTGGCCGTCGTCGGCGTGGAGTCGACCGTCGCTACTTCTGTGGCCTCTGTGGCCTCTGCGGCCGTCGGGCTGCGGGAGCAGCTCCTACCGCAGCATCCACGGAGCCCAACTCCAGACTTGCCAACTCCTCCTGCTTCACAGGCTGCTCGTTGCCGGCAACGTCCATCGGTGACTCTCCGGAAGAGCTTGATCCGCTTGAAATTATCTGCTCCAGCGGTTCAAACCAAGAGAACGGATTTACTGACTCATCACTGAGTGATCCAGTAGCTTGTGTGTCCTTTAACATCCAGTCTCCAAACTCTGCCATATTACAAGAGACCCTGCGCTGTTTATTATTGTGCTACGCTCGTATCCTCGGTTGTAGATAAGGCAGAAATTTACGCTGACCTAGCTGTTCCCTCGGAGATGTGGTTCAAATATATATCAGACGCATAGCCGCATGGGATAGGAAAAAAGAATAAAATACCAAAAAAAAAAAAGGTCAAGACGTTTCCCCTTTTCGATCTGGAATTCTTGATGCAAGAATCTTGGCCGAACTATACCGACTATATCACCATTATGCATTTTTCCACTTTAATTGAACTCAAAGTGAATATCTGGTACCACAACAACCTGTCATTAACGTGAGATTTTAACCGAGGGTGTGCTTAAACGATTCTACACAATCGCGGAGGAAAGTTGATCGTGCTAGAAGCCCGTTGGTCATCGCGCGAGTTTTTCCAACAAGAAAAACATTAAAAAGAAACTCTTGCTGATATCCGCGAATATTACGCATAGGGAAAGAAAGAAGAATAGAATGGAATAAATTTACCACCGAGTACAACAAAAGAAGGATGTTGCATACATCCATTTGCAATTTCGCTCCACAGAGGTGTAAATATTATTGTTTATCTAGGAGGAACGAGAGGAGTGAACGGGACGAAACCGAAGTGGAACGACACCGCTGCGTTAAGCTTCTCATTCAGCCTTGAGAAATTCTCACACTATTTTCCGGTTAGTAGGACAGGGAAAAGACAAAAAAAAATTACTCCGACTCCGATCGGAAAAACTAAAAGGTGAAAGAAAAAAAAGAAAAAAAGAAAAGAGAAACAAAAGAAAAGGAATTAATGAGCGGTTACAACTACGAGGAAGATTCTCCGCTTGCGAATAAAAGTAATATTCCGGAGAAATCCTTTTGGAGTCCCTGAGCGACGACGGGCTGCTGGAGTACATCGCTGGGCTTTCGCAGGAACAGGGTGAGGACCAGGGTGAACAGTATTCGAGGGGCGACTATTTCCATGACAAACAGAAGAGACAAGAAAAACAGGACCGGGAATTTAGAGAAGGTACGGTAATGGCAGTGAACTCTTTCTGGCGTATCAATTTATGTGAATGGGTTTACCAAACCTGGCAGGTTGCAGTTGCATGAAATGGTTGTTGCCAACGGCGGTAAATTTGTACACTTCTTGTCTTTGTAAGGGCCAGGTATCACATATTATAGCGTCGAATCTGCCTCTCAAGAAAAGGGTTGAATTGGCGAGTTACAAAATTTGTAGGCCCGAATGGATTGTAGACTCTATAGAGGGGGTAAACTTTACCGTGGCAGGACTACGCGCTTTTATCAGATCAAGACGAAATCCAACCGAAACTGCAACAGACAGCGATTGTTAGTTGTAAGCACCCTGATTTTTGAAGCAGTTTTTTCGAAATCGAGGCTGCACCATTTGTCGAATTGGAAGTCTGATTTGAGAGCAGAGTTTGCGAAAGGTTCTTGGAAAAACCGTTGCGTATCCCCGGCAGGAATGAGGTGGTTACGGTTTCCATATTGATTTTGACTGCTTCTTTGCGAGTGTCTCGGCGGCGGCTAGCGGGTTTGACATCCACGCGGAGCCCATTGTGGTGTGCCACGGTACCAAGAATTCGGATATCGCAAGTTGTAACTATGAAGCGAGGCGGTACGGGATAAGGAATGGTATGTGGGTAGGTACCGCGGAGCGAATGATGCCGCGCGGCAAAAGCTTGTTCGTCTCGGGTACGATTTTGAACAATTCGAGTTGATGTCTAAGCGATTTTACCAAATCTTGCACGATTTTCAGTTTGAGCTGGTGTTGCCGATCTCTATCGATGAGGCGGTTTGTGTTGCCGGCTACCTGACCGATTCCGAATGCGAACTGATATGTCGCGGGATACGTGAGAACGTAAGCAACGTTACCAATGGGTGTACGGTGAGTATCGGATGTGGGAGTAGTCTAGTTCTGGCGAGGTTGGCTCTCAAACGTAGTAAACCGGATGGGTATCAGATTGTTCACTGTGATGGGTTGGACGATGTGTTTTGGTCACATTTGAAGATTGAGGATTTGCCCGGCGTGGGTCACTCTTTGGCATGCAAGATTAGTGAGTACAGCTATCCGCCGATTGGGAGTCTGTTGGAGTTGAGACAAATGACGCAGGATTCTTTACGGCGCTGTGTGGGTGAAAAATGGGGAACAAGATATATCTGGCTGTGCGCGGTAAGGATGACGAGGAGAGCTGTAAGATGATTTATGAACCTGGGCAATTTTTCCAAAGAAAGTCACTTTCTATTGATATCAATTGGGGATTAGATTTGATACGATCTACGAAATCGATGAATTTATCGACAGATGTACCCAGTACTTGATCGATAAACTGAAGGAGTTGGACAAGAAGACCTCGCAGCTCACATTGAAAATAATGAAAAGGAGTAAAGATGAGGCCATTGAGCCACCCAAATATCTGGGGATGGGAAAATGTGATCCCGTTGCCCGAAGCACGTCTGGGTGTGCCGACGGACGAATTTGGCGTGATAGCCACGGAGATCAAGAGTACTTTCAGATCCCTATGTTGTCCGCCGAGGGAGTTAAGAGGCATCGCGATCCAATTCAACAAACTGGAAAAGGCGGTTTCCAACCAGGCGAAATTGCCGTTTGTCGATGCCAAAATTTATCAGAGTTTACCAAGTGACGTGAGGGGCGAAATTGGACGGGAATTGAACAGAAGAAGCATCAACATCAGGAGGACAGCGGCAAAGCGAATAAATTCATACCAGGAACAATTTATCCAGGAACTGCCCACGCAAATCAGAGGCGAGGTGGAAAATGAAATTCACATCACAAACAAGGTCAACAAGACCAAATTCGACGAACTCAAGGAACAAGTCGCTAGACGGCAGAGTGAAAAGGTCAACGCGAAGTCCCACTTTCTGGGAGAGAACACGATTTTACTACCGATAAAATTCCAAAACCAAACGAACTTTAAGAAAATTATCCAGTTAGTGATGAACTGGGTTGACGGAACTATACGGTCCCAGGGTCCGCACGAAAAGGACCTGAGACTTTTGAGAAATATTTACAACGATTGTCTGATACCAATCGTTTACCTCTGGTGTTGAGAATATGCAAATTAATCTCCGTTAAACTGGAACTCCGATCGGAGTTCTTTTCGCATTGTAACGGATTCCAAGAATGGGAAAAGGTCCTGCTACAGATGATTCTACCGAAATTGAACAAGAACAAGCACACCTTCCAAACGGTTCGTAAACTGGACATCGACTTTGATACATGACGTTCCTTCAGAAAGCGCTCCGAAATTCTAAACTCTGTTGTTGTTTTTTTTTCTTTTTATTCAGTTCTATATAGAAACCTATTCATATCGTCTGTTCGTCGTTCGTTAAAATATTCATAAAACGTCCGTCAGTTTACACGATGGAAACACGCAAGGTGTTAGAGTGACCAACACCTGGCTTCAAACCTTGGATGGTGACAACGGTGTCACCTTCCTTCAAGAAACCGAACTTCTTGGCTTCAGCAACACCGTAGTTTAGACGAGACTCGGTGTCCAAGGTCCAGTCACTCTCAACAGCCTTTTCGTAGACAAATGGGAAGACACCTCTGCTCAAGTGAGTGAATCTTGCGGCTCTTGGGCATCTGGTGACCATAACGATTGGGCAGTTTGGTCTGTACTTGGAAACCAATCTTGGAGTGTTACCACTGGTAGACAAGACAATGATAGCCTTGGCGTTTTGTTCGAAAGCAGCAGCGACAGAAGCAGCAGCAATAGTCTCAGTGGTAGAGGTTGGCTTTGGGTGGAGTCTCTCAAGTCGTCGTAGTTGGATTGGTAGGCAATAGCTTGTTCGGCGATTCTTGCAGTGTCGGCCATGGTGGAAACGGCGTTGAATGGGTAGCTACCCTTAGCGGTTTCACCGGACAACATGACACAGTCAGCACCGTCCAAGATAGCGTTACCAACATCAGAAACTTCAGCTCTGGTTGGTCTTGGGTTGAAAGTCATGGATTCCAACATTTGAGTAGCACAAACAACTGGCTTACCTGCCAAGTTGGACTTGGCGATCAACTTCTTTGGACGGCCAAGACCTCTGGAGCTGGGATTTCGATACCCAAGTCACCTCTGGCAACCATGACGGCATCGGTGGCTTCAAGATCTCGTCGAAGTTGTTGACACCTTGTTGGTTTTCAATCTTGACGACGATCTTGATGTCCTACCCTTTCACCCAAAACGTTTCTGATGGTCTTGACATCATTAGCGGTTCTGATGAAAGAGGCGAAGACCATGTGGACACCGTTCTCAACACCGAATTTCAAGTCTCTTTGGTCCTTTTCGGAAAGAGCTGGCAAGTCGACATCGGTACCTGGCAAGTTGACACCCTTGTGAGAGCAGATCTTACCGGCGTTTTGAGACTTAACTCTCAAAGTCTTGTCGTCAACAACTTCCAAAACTTCGAAAGACAAGACACCATCATCAACGTAGATCAACTTACCCTTGCTGATGACCTTGGTGATGTTCTTGTAGTCCAAGTACATTAGCTTGTCATCACTGGCCAACTTGTATTGGTCGTCAGTGGTGAAAGTCATTTCGTGGTTAGCTGGGATTGGGTAGTCAACGTCGTTCTTGGTGGTACCAGTTCTGATTTCTGGGCCCTTGGTGTCAAGAGCAATAGCCAATGGTCTACCTGGGTAGATCTCTTCACTCTTTCTAGCGTTGTCAATAACAGACTTGTGGTATTCGTAAGAACCGTGAGAGAAGTTCATACGAACAATGTTCAAACCGGCCTTTCTTAGACCAACAATGGTTTCGACGTTGTTGGTCTTTGGATAATGGTACCGATGATAGCGGTTCTTCTAACGTGATCATCTGGGTTTGGGTTCAATTGGGACAACCAAGTCAATCTAGAAGCAGCAGCCATTTTGGATTTCGTTTTAGAAGTACTCGAGTTTATTATTTGTTTATGAGGAAAGAAGTAAAATAATTCTTATCACTCCTAAACTTACGGATATTTTCGTACTTAAAAGTTTCAATTGGAAACTTCTACGAAACCCTGACGAAAAGACTAAGCGTCTCCTAATCAACTTAAGCCCACCTTTATATATCCCGTAAGTCATGTCATCATCATCAGGTTATTCCTTTTTTCTAAACACGTAAAGGTACGAGAATAAAAAAAAAAAATCGGTTGTTGGTTATTGTGGTGTAGCTCCTACTGATGTGGTGGTGGATTGCTGATGATGGGCTTATTCTAGTGTCACTATAGTTAATATTGTTGTGATGAGCTTTATCTACAGCAGAGGTTGCGTGCTGTGTGCGTGATATTGTGAGGGTAAAAAGAAATGGTGTGGGCGACGTGTATTCGAGAAAAGCGAGAGGAAGCTGAGAACAGCATTTTAGAGGAAGCTGGTGGGTGTCCGAGTGTCTGGGTGGTCTATTGTTTCGTCTGTAGTGACGATGTGGTAATTCGGGGATTGGTGTGTGGGTGAACTATAGCCGCTGAAGTGTCGGCGGCTATGTCGGGTTTATGGTTTTATTCATTACCCGGTTTTCAGAGTTCTAAGGAGGGTAATCGATAAAAAGAGTAAAGGTGTGGTGATGTATTATAGGAAGTATGGGCGGTGACCAACGGTATACAAGTATGTCTAGATATTTGTCCCTTTACAAAGAAGATACTCGGTAAATGAGTTGGGAACCCATCGAGACTTCGTTAGATACTATTGAGAGGGACTCACGAACTTGAATGAAGACTCATTGTCGCTGGTGTTAAAGGCCTTAGACCGGTTTCAACAGGATCCGCTGGTATTAATCCATAGGGGTGTGTTAACGGGATACGTTTCATTGTTATGTGGTGGATTCTTCGAATTAACAAAAGACGATAAGCTGTTAAGATGTAAAGTGTTTTACAGCATTGCCAAGGTTGTATCGTGGAAAAGAAGTGTGCGATATTTACCTATTGATGTTTATTTGCTGAAAAATTGATGCCGCTACTGGAGGAGCAAGAGGGAGAGAATGGTACGTTCAGTTTTTATTTTAAGTTGGATCTACGTGCTGTGTCTATCGCCGTTTAAATTAGAAATTGACGAGAAGCTGTACCAATTGGTGGCTCACTGTAGAACGCCGGTAGCGGGGCCCCTGGTGGTCAACATTCGCTCACAACTCTTATCGAAGAATGAATTACTTCTCCGAAAGTACAGAGATGAATTGGACGTAGCTACGCTCAATGGGATTTTAAAATAGTGCTGCACCAGGAGAATGCCCTGGTTGATTCGCAGATGCTCGACAAGTTCAGTGAGGAATGCTTGAATGGACCGGTGGATGTGATGAAATTGAAAATACTACCGAAGTTGTTCCTGATGTATGCACGGGATATGGACGTAGGCCGCATGCAGGGAATTATTACGTGGATTGTAAGCCAGTTCGGTAGTGATTTCACCGATATGAGGTTTGCTGTAGCACATTGTTATGCTAAGATCGTCAAAATTGTAATCGAGGAATTGGAGGAGGAGGAAATGTTTGGGTTATTGGTTGAAAATTGTCTGGATCCGACAGTGGAAATGTTGAAGTTTGAACCTTGGGACGTATTGGACCAAGACCGTCTGCATACGTACCTTTTGGTAATTGCGGAGCTGTCAACTACGATAGTGAAGCATTCTTCTGAGACAGTAGGTCGAATTTGCCAAGATATCATACCCTATGCCTGTAAATTTCAACAGTTGAGGGCTAATACGATCAAGGGTCTCAGTTGCGAGACGCTTCTAACTTTATATGTTGGTCGCTGGCACGCGCTAGGGTTGGGAAAAACGGCTCCGCATGGAGGATTTAAACAGCGTTTTTGAACGTGCTCATGTGTTCGCTGTTTGATAGAGAGTTGTTGATCCGGAAATCTGCTAATGCTGCTCTGCAAGAAATCTTAGGAGGTATGTTACCTTTACCGGTATGCTAGATAATAGGACCATTTTGCAGATCATTGAGTTGCCAATTAACAATCTGCCAAAACATATTACTACTAACACTTTGCAGCTGTACAAAATACTGGGCCAGAATGATGAACGATACGCCAATTTCATGATTCACTGGTTGTTTGATTCCTGTATAATGGAGAACCACGATTTGAGTGTTGTTCAATGGACCACGTGGACGTTGTGCCAATGGGCAGCGGAGAAGCCTAGTAGACTTGAGAGTACGGGAATCTTAAGCCGTATTAGTGGTCTTGGGGAGTTGAGCACTCATAAAACTTCCAGATTGTTGTATTTGCTTGTTCAAATGAGGTTGCATGGCTTACCATGGGCGGCGGTACGTCATTTGCATGTTATTTCGCAACAAGTTTTGGATGCAACGAGGGATATGCAGTTTCGGAGAAATGACTATGATCTCTTCCAGTTCATGGCCATCTTTACTTATGGCGTGTTGATGTTACAAGACGATCAGTCTGGATTCACGGTAGATATGCAATTTGTAGATCTCATTTTCCGAATGTTGAGGGGTTTTACTCCTTCGATTCGATTCCATGAGGATGTGGTGAGTCTGCTTAGGGTTTTATTGTCTGTCGTTTCCAATGTAAGCACTAAATTTGCTTCTCTGGAAGTAGAGACCAAGTTTTGGTACTATTTTGAGCAGTTGATTCGCTCAAATAATCCGTGCTGTTGTTGTTCTTTTGCCGCCATGGAGCCTCATAGGTTTGTTAAGATATTTCGAAGCAGTCTGCCATTGATGGATTGTCAGGGAAAATCTCAAATTCTAGATGCTTTTCAGGCAGTTGGTTCGTTTCGCAACATGGTGCGGGAAGATAAATACCTTTTGACGCTTTTAGCGAAGCTACTTGATGATTATACTATTACGGAGCAAGGAGATATTGGTCGACTAGTAAGGGCTAGTGCAGCCAGGATAGTTTTGAAAACCAAGATTTATTTATGAAGGAACCATTAAGTTCACAAGTGGTTTCAAGTCTAATGAGATTATCTGGTGAACCCAGTGAAGAAATACGGAATATTTCACTACAAATTTTGCATGGGACTGAGGAAATGTTCGCTAAATATAAGATTGATTTTTACAATTGATAAGACTTCAAAGTTCAAAATTTAAAGTATATTTAAATGAGTTTTGGAAGGGTTTCTTGATGTCCGCAGGGAGCCATTCATTCGTCAGAAAATCAAATTAGATCGGCAATTGATTCTTTTTGTGTTATTATAGATTCCTGCCTACTGACTGTGAGAGGTTGCAAGTCTGTAACGATCTGGTGAGAATCATACCTTCTGCCAAGTGGATTACAGAAAGTAAATCACAACAAAAATTAGAGCCGGAAACTGGTATTGTTGATCAAGACTTTTTGAAGATAACAGTTAGCTATATTAATTTTTGGCGTAGAATTTTGGAATCGGGTCTTAGAATCGATTCAAATTTTAATTTTCAGGGATTCTATGCAAAATTATACAACTTACATCTCCTCAATGGAGCCAGTCTATTGAGGTTAACCATAGTTGGTTTTTGCGCAACTAGTGATAAGTCTTGTGCATTCGAAGAATTTTTCGGATAGAAAACTGATAAACTCCGTCATAGAGCGGCTATTGACCGTTATGAAAAGAGAAGCTTCACGCAGAAGGAAACCAATGCAAACGCCACTAGAACAAGAGTGTCTCAAAGCTCTAGCGGCAATTTTTCTGGAATTGAATTTATTCTCCAAGCTACAAAAGCTTGTAAAATGTAGCGATAGCAAAGAAGAACTTCTTGATTCACCAATCTCCATGTTTACTGTTTAATGGGAGAGCTGTGCGTGATGATGTAACTCAAGCAGTTTGATAACCTCTGTGAGTATTCCAGGTCAATGGAGAGATAATAAACAGGCTGATTATGCAACAAATCTTCCAGCTGGTCTTCAATCGCATCCATTGACAATAATCCCTTGATCGTTATTTGTGGGGAATGGTTTTTCCGAATAGGTTTTGTAATTCATGAATCTTCACATGAGAGCCATGTAGTTTTCTTTGGATGAAAAGATCTCTAGCATTTTCACAATTTTTGGACATTTCTATTAAGTTTTGAGTTGTTGATTTGGTCCAGGATTAGGGAAATATGGTGTGGTAACTTCCAATCGACATTTTTGTGTCTGTATAAAGAGTATGGCCTTGATTTTTCAGATAGTGATAGAGAAAGTAGTAAATCGTTTGATGATCTGCTTTGTAGGTGCAGGCTTTCATTAAATGGTAGTAGTCATTAGTGTTGAATCGAAAACCGATTTCGCGATAATGCTTCTGTAAAAATCATGGAGAGTACAGGCGCTAATTTTGGATGAGGTACTATTAGAAATAGATTTGATCAAAGTGTGGAATCCTGAAACGTTTGTAGATCCTGCTAATTTATGAGAATAAATTAAATATTGGCAAACTTTCTTTTGTATACGAGATATTCTAGCACGGACAGTATAAATCCGATGTTTTGCAGGATGCCAAATTAATTAAAATTGAATTAAAGTAAAACGCCTTGAGTGAATCGTTGGAGTCTTTTGGCAATGGATTCGAATCTATGAAAGTTTTCCAATCTTGTAAAGTGGAACCAACGGAGGAAAGTATAGTCTGGAAATGATTAAATGGCAGTTCTTCCTTAAACAAATCGATTTGGCTTTGATTTAAGGAGTTAATGTATTCAGACCATGACATGTGTTTCCTTTCGATTTTCGTCCTCTTTGCTTGGTTATCGCTAGTGAAAATCAGAAGCAATTGATCTATTCCCAATCTTTCGCTTAATTCTCTTAAAATTGCAAATGAATGGTCATCTATGCTGTAATTCCATCGCTTTTTAACTTTTCCAAAAAGTAACACAAATATTTCCTTCGTGGTTTAACAAGCATGATCGTAAAATGTTCAATAAAGGAGTGGAAAAAGCTCTTATCTGTTCCTTTGTAATTGTCTTCAGTGTAGAATTAAAACTAATTTCCTCCAAATATTCTAAAACCTTTATAAATTGACCAGTTTGGTGGTAAAACGTTAATTCAGATAATGTCTTCAGTCCACTTTGATGAGGAGGCAGTCTTTAAAAGCGTCTAGCAAGGCTACTATAGATTCTGACTTAATTACTACCAATAAGCAGTTTTGTAAAATTTTGTCTCATTAGATATCTGGGAATTTGAACTTGGACTTGTCAGCTTGTATCCATCCATCAAACGTATGCTAAAGTTTGCTAAAGCGCAGAAATCTTTAAAATCGGAGCAGTTTAAGGACATTCGATACATCATGTTAGAGATTTCATGGTAAAACTCAATTGGAACGTTCTCGTTGTTTTTAATACGTCTTCCATTCTGTAATACCCACGTAATATCAGACATCTTTATTTTATTTAACAGCTTAAAATATGCTGACGTGTTGTCTGTAGACCGTAATTTCTGTAAGGTTTTCAACACTACAGGTGAGTAGATCTCAACCTCCTCTTTCTTGTAGGCATATTGCTTCCTTGTCAGTGCTTTTTCAACCATTTATCTGTAATTGAATCTATACTATTATTTTTGTCTAAGTTCTTAAAATTAGTGTTATCTCTCCAAGGGACCTCGATCGGCAATCAGAATATTATGAGCAATTTTACCAACATCTATAGACAATCCTCTCTTCACGACAATATGAGCTGGAAATGGTCTCATATTAGCATTTGGGTTGATAAAAAAAGTAGCTCTCTTGCTTTTTCGTCAGGAAGATTGACTGATCAACTATACTTAGCCAATTTTAGCCAATAAAAAAATAAAATAAAAGAAACTATCACGATCAAAAATACTGCAATGACCTAATTGGTAATGCTAAAAATTTGTCCTTTGTCTTTTTGGTTGGGAACAATTTGATCTAGAATGGTACACTTGGGCAACTTACGTTTCCATTCGGATTTTTCGCTAATCCGTCAGATTCCGACCGTTCGGGGTTCACTTCATTTAAAATCTTCTTGGAGTATATTTTCTTTAGTTGATTACTGTGCTTAGAAATCCAGGGATGATTAAGGCTTTTATTGCTGTCCAGTCTTCTAGTAACATTCACTTCTAAAAGTTTTCGAACGAAATCCTTGGCGGTATCTGCCACAACATCCCATTGTTCGGCGCTAAAATTTAATTTCCCAACTTTGGCATTTTGGATAATACTTCTTTCAGTACCATCTCCGTAAAATGGTGAAATCCCAGTCAACATAATATGTGTAATAACCCTAATGACCAAAGATCACACTTACTATCATATCCCTTTTGTTCCAAAGTTGCTGCGCGGGAGAACGATTGGTACGCTTTTCTACTAGCTCTGAAACCGACCTCAGGAGCACAGTATTCGGGGTTCCAACTACTGTATGCATTCTGGAATTTGCCGTAGATAAATCTCTGGCGATACCAAAGTCTGCTAAAACTATTCTAGTGCACGGCTCTGGTGAACATAGCAAAATGTTGTCTAATTTAAGATCACGGTGTACAATGCCTCGATCATGCAGATACTTGAGCGCATTTAATATTTGGTAGACTATTATAAGAGACTCTGTCTCAGAAACCGAAGTCAAACAATCACCTTTGCCAAGTATGAGAATAAATCACCACCAGGTATTAAATCTTGAAAAATGTACAGATTGTCTCTCGGATCGCAATAAGTATGGTGGACTTTAATGATATTTGGCTAAAGTTATTGCTGGTTAGTAAACAGAACTTTGGGGAATAGGGTCTAAGAATGGTATTATGGTTTTGGACGTACATGATTTAATTTTAATAGGATCTTGGCTTCTTTGTCCAATTTATTTGGTTTTAGTTTAATAATCTTCACAGCATAGTTTTCTGGGGACCATTTATTATTTTTATTTTCATCTTTTGATTCTTGATAAGCAATGAGAACATGTCCAAAGGTACCATTGCCAATAACCTTCGGTGTGATTTGCCATTGTTCAACATTATTTTCAAATCCCAGTTGTTTTAATAATTTATCGTTAAGCCTCTGTAGTTCATTGATAAATTTGAACTTTCCACCTCCATGGCACAATTCCACAATATCGCCATCTTGCAACAGATATGCCGCATTTTTCTTCAATGTGAGACCATTTAAATAGGTTCCGTTTAGCGAGCAATCCTTAACGTAACACATTGGTGATGATTCTTCATCAAAAGAATCGCCCAAAAGACGCAGTGGACTGATGAAATAGCAGGATCTTCTACAATTAGGTCGCATTCTTTCCATTACGTCCTAATTTCAGAATGGAATGTTTATATATTGCTAGAAGTCTGGGATAGCCGCCGATACTTGAATCACCATTACTATCTAAATCTACCACATCCATGGTTTCTAAATATCCTAAAATAGTTTTCGACATGGTCCTAACTTTTAATGAGGTTTTTATTCTGATAAATTCTGTTTTCTGTGTGTCTTGTGTTTTAAGGAGTTGTTGGTAAAAGTGTAAGTAGCTTAACTAAACGTTAACATTTATATAGGCGCTACAAGAGCAACGTTAAATATATCAGACAAAAACTGGACTTGAAACCTTGTATTTAGAATTCAGGGATTGAAAGTATTCCGAAAGTTTTGGAAATGATAGTTGTCGTTCTTGCGTTTTAATAAATAAGAGAACGATGGCGGTATATTCGGCGGCTAAAACAGCAAGTAATAAAATATATGATTATTTAAGCCTAAATTGTATACTAATCTACACCAATGAATCTAAAAGAGAATGATATAACAGTGCCTTTTTCAATTCTTGCTTACACTATCACAAATAGTAGCATCAACAGGTTTGCATTCCAGAATAACAAGAACGATTGAAATATGTAAAAGGACATTGATGATACAGAAGCAAAATTATCACCAATTATTACCAATGGTGAAAATAAATACAGTTCAAAACTATAATGAACCATGATAATCTATGAACTTTTCAAAATACTATATTCGCGTCTACTTCTTATAACCTTCGAATATTTTGTTACATACAATCTAGATATAACTAAAGTACTAGAATACTATCAAGGTAAAAGGTATCTATATATTTAAATTTGAGGAGTAATATGCCCCCAAAGGGCTCGTAAAAGCAGATACTCTTAAGATATGAGAATACTATTGGTATGAACTACATCACGTGACTATCCAGGGATCACCTAGTCGAGTCATCGATTTAAGCCCTTCATCACTTATACATAATCTACAAAGGTACAGAAAGTAGACCCCAAGGATTAACTATTTGTCAATATGTCTGAGCCTGAGACCCCATTGCATGCTCCACCAAATGAACAACTAGATTTGAGCAAGATAAAAGAATTGGATGAAGATGATATGATGGATTTAGACCTTGTCTCTGAAAGTGAAAATCCTGATAGCCGTAATAGTAGCAGCAAACCTGAGTTTAAAAGACCATTTGCAGAAGATGAAACAATGTACGATAATATAGATGATTTTAAACCAAGAATCAATGTTGGTTCACCTTTTAATTCTAGTACTGATATTGGGCAACTAGGGTCTTCACAACATCTTAAGAAACCAAGAGGTAGACTATCTTTGTCACAGCAATCTAAGTTTATTTCTTACTTGGATGAGCAACTGATGAATATTCAGAGAAAATTTGTACAGTCTCGTGGTCTTAACACCGAGAATGGCTATTCAGGGTTAGCGCCCTTATTACAAGATTTGAAGTCTGTAATAGATTTTATTTGGTATTCCATAGATGGTACGACACCCAACACCGAAAAATTACTTACAGAAGATGTATCTGAAGTATCTATTGAACAATTCGATGGCAGTAAGTCTACATATTTTGGCCAAACCGCATACCTCATGAGAGTTGCCGATGACATTATGGACTATACGGAAAAATTCGATTTGGGACAATTGGGTCTAAATGAACAAGACAATGTAATACCTAAGCTCTTCAAACTTTTATTTATCTTGGATCATATCTTTGCCAGGTTACTAGATGGAACCATTCCGGGTAGGACTAAGATGAACCTCACAGATGCTGTAAGAATGAGAGCTATAGCGGAAAGGACAAGGACAAGATTAACCCGATACTTGAGTCAAAAACAAGTACACGGATACCACTACGAGGTGAGTAAGATATATGAAGAAAGTTTAGAAAGATGCGGAGGTTAAAAGAAAGAAACAAAAGGTTAAAAGAAAGGAACAAAAGAAATAAAAACAACAACAACAACCAACAAATACATCATGGAAGTGAATCAAAATAATGAATGATATTTACTTACCGATAATTTAATGCTAACTTTGTATAACGCCTTTAAAAATCGAAAAATGCAAAAGTGATGGATGACCTACATATCTTCAAATGGGTTCTTTCCGAGCGCCGAAGTTGCTTGAGGTGTCATCATCGGAATATACATATGGTCTTCATGCGGATACTGCTTGGAGTTCTGATGAGCATATTGCTGATGATATCCATGTTGATATGAGGAAGGATATTGGTGATGAGGGTGTTGGTGTTGATGTGTCTGTTGGTATTGATGCTGATACTGATGCTGATGTTGATAGGGTTGCATCTGTGATGCAAGAACAGAAACACCCTTGTAAGAACTGAGATCTAAAACTACCGTAACATCCTTCGTCACTTTAGCCAAAGATGCTAAATTTGGCCTAATTTCATTAAGGGCTGGCATACCTTCCATTAGAACTTTAGTATTAGCAAGAATGGATATGATGGACTTCAGGAATGCATTGATATTTTCCCACGTCTTTAATTTCTCGCCGTGTGTCAAAACCTCTCAGAAGTTACCGTTTCAGACGTCAAAAGATTCAATCTTTCACCAAGAACCTTGAAAGGTCCATAGCCTGACAACAGGTATCTGTCAAATCTCTAATTTTCGCCAGTAAATTTCCTGTCAGTTCCTGTTGACCAGCTGTACTTGCACGAGCCGTATTAGATATCATCGACGTCAATTGATCGTAAACAACGTTCACCATTTTAATCACCACCCTTAAAGTTTGATATAATTGTTGGTCCACATTTTTGATGCCGAAGATACAGATGTTGACGGTGATTCTGATTCTGATTCACTAATACTCTCAGTGGCTTTCGGTTTGGGAGAATGAGGAATATATTGTCTTGGCGAATGTTCTTGATAGCGCGGTTCCGCAGCCACTTGCGAATTTTGCGGCACTGAAAGCACATTACTATTAGAGTTACTAGTATTATAACTAGTATTATTAGATGATATAGCTGGTGGTGGTGTAAGTTGTCGGCTATTCGGCTGCACATTCAATGGATAAGTCGGTGTAACTGCACCCGAAACAGGAGATGAAACACTATTACCGACATGAGCTGGATCCACATTGTTGTTGACACCACTGTTAAACGGTATAGGAGGCACTTTAGATTGCAAAGTATTACTACGGGTGCGAGGTACAAATATGCTGTTAGAATTAGCACCGTTAGCACCAGAAAGAGGATGCGCCACCGACGATGACAATGACCTACCAATTAAGCGTTTTTCGAAAATTTAGCATCTTCGGCATTCAGAAAACACCACGCATTATAAATTTCATTGTAGGAACAGAGTAAAGTCATGTAAAACATCCTAATAAAACACAAATCATCTGCTTCGAAAAAGCTCTAAAATGCTTACGAAGTTGTCCAATAATTTGTTTAAAAATGGTTACAATAGTAATGCACAATTTTATTAGGGCCCTATCTTGAGAATGTTCTTTCGATTCCACCTGTTCTAAGACCTCAACTAAATTGTCGATATGTGATCTAACCGAATATAGCAACGAAACCACATTAACGGCCACAGATTTTTCCTTACAAAACGAAGCAATCTTTCGAATATTTTGCTGACATTCCGTAAAACCAAACAATAATTTACGACATGCAATCACCAACTCTTCATGTGGTAATTTGTGCTGCTCATTGCTACTACTAATGCTACTGCTCTGTCGACCTGTATATTGATGCGATTCCTC
This sequence comes from Zygosaccharomyces sapae, assembly GCA_900465325.1. NCBI lineage: Eukaryota > Fungi > Ascomycota > Saccharomycetes > Saccharomycetales > Saccharomycetaceae > Zygosaccharomyces > Zygosaccharomyces sapae. The sequence continues at coordinate 59,871 of UEGL01000043.1, read as the reverse complement.
TGGTAGAATCGACAATCTTTTAAGTAATCATTAAATTTAGAATGATTGTAAAGTTCGCTGTTGAAAGTCGCATTACTGTCATTATGAGAACTCGAAGAATAATCGCCTTCTGAGAAAAATTGTGAAACTGGTGATGGGGATGCCGGCGTTGAATGATCTGAGGATGTAGATGTAGATATAAACCCCATCCTCTTGGCAGCCCTCGACATCTTTGGGTCAGTACTGTTACCACTTCCTAATACCGTCGGAGGGTCTGACTTTGCAAATATCTCCGCAGAGCAATGGCCCAATATTCTTCTTGGGAAATTCCCGATGTCATAGGTGTATAAGACTTTACTAAATCCAATTCTTCCTTGGGTAATGGATTACCTTCGATTTCTAAAACACTTAAATTCTCTAATTTAGCCAACGCAGACATTTCCCAGATGGTTCCGACATTGTTATTCTTTAAAGATAAGACTTTCAAGTTTTCAGACCATAAAGGCGTGACATCATTCGGTAAGGATTCAATCTTGTTATTAGAGAGATCAAGAATCTCCAACGTAGGGCATTGCATTAAAACAGCTGGGATCTCCCGCAACACATTGCTATCTAAATCCAAATACCTTAGACTTTTCAAACTACAAATATTGGAAGGTAAGTGCGAAATCAAATTCTTCCTCAAAGATAACCTTTCCACCGAATCTAATAATTTAACATCCGCTTCAGGTACTTCGGATATCCCCATTTCAATTAACCTGATAGTTGAACCTTCATAATGTTGCTGCTGTAATAACTCTCTAGTGATATGATCCCTCAAAGTTGGTGTTACTTTGTCCTTGATTACTGGACGACTTGTCCCACTTGGTGGACCCACAGATGTCGCACCATAAATCATTCCAGTATTCGAAGCTGTTTCCATAGTAGATCTACCTAATTTCACACACTTTGAACGTCCTAGTGGGTTTCCAATAGACCCAGAATCCACCAGCACCGTTCTGTTTGTTCTTGATAAGTCATGCTTCGTGTTTCCGTTCTTGATATCGATTGATCTTCCTCTGGGGACTTTACACAAGGAGGGTAACCCATCTTTATTTTGCCGATGATTTCGATATCAAAATAGGAAGAGTTCGATGAGCTTGCTACAATAAACTTGTTGAAAGTCGAACTAAAGAGTATAAATTGTTTTCAGATGGGGTGGTTCTGGGCTGATCCGGTTGTCGACCATTGTAGTAAGGCACCTAGTACGTTACAAGCGTCCTCTAGCCCTTCATGTCCTGTTACACACAGATCCTCTAATGTGAATCCCGAGACTAGTGCATGTCCAGTTATGCATAATAACAGTAAACCCACAGAGAATGAACCCATTGGATTAAATCCATTAAATAATATGCCTGTTTTTGTCTGCAAATAAACAACAGGGACAAACGTTGGATTTGCCCACTGAAAGGACAACTTCGAGTATTCCCAAAGGTGATAATACAAACGAACATTGGGAATATCCATCACCTCAACAGATGTATAATGCCATGTTAAGAAAGGGCAAGATCGATCCCAATACTGGCGAGGAGATTCCAGAAGATGCCGTAGAGTCCATGGTACAAGTACACAATTTTTGAACGAGGGCTGTTGGCAGGAAGTTTTAGAGTGGGAAAACCACATTCTCAAGAAACTCAATTGGAACCTAAGTTGTTGAAATTTACAGGTAAGCCCGGTCAGTTAACACCTCGTGCACGTTACTATGGAATTTTGTCAAAACTATTTCCCAACTACTTTGAAGGTGAACCGCCGTTTGATAGACATGATTGGCTAGTGCTGAGGGCTGATCCGATGAGCGCAGACCCTGAAAATCCAGGTTATCGTAAAATTAGGTATGTGATTGATTTTACGGGGAGCCGACGATGAAGAGGGCATGCCCACTTTCCATCTCGATGTGCGCCCAGCGCTTGATAATATCACCAATGCCAGAGACAGGTTCACACGTTACTACCGGGAACTGAAGGAGAAATACAGCAAAGATTAATATCAATAAATGTTGCTACTGCTATGACTAACATTACTATTTACAGGATGGGTGGCTATTGTTACTGTTCGTATACTCTAGCAAGCGTGTTTTTCTTAAAGATTAGGTGGAATAGAGACATTTGACTGACGAAGTGCGTCCAAATCCCTGGAACTAGCATTAAAATTATCAACAGTGGATAAATTTTGTAAAACTCGTTTAAAAATTCTTGTTCACTATGCGAAAACTTACCTGACTTAACTTTTGACAACATTGCGGCTGCATGTAGTGTCTTTGCTAAACATTGGTTGCTCAATGTTACATTTAATTTCCCAGCCAATGACTGATAGACGGAAACCTTGAGCAAAAGCTTGAATCTTGCTGCAAGATGGCCAATTCATCAAACCCATTGATCATTGGCTCAATGACGTACCTATCAACCTTGCCTAACTGATTTTACAGTCCTTCAAATATTCTTTGAAAATTCTTTCAGCCCATTGGTAATCACCATTCCTTTTCATGAACTCAGATTGGAGAAACAGCGCATATTTTCTTGAAGCAAGAGGCTGCCTAATTTGTTCAAATAGCTCTCGTACAGGACGTATGTCAGGGACAATTTTGATAAAGTGCTCAATAATCGAATTCGATTTAATCAAATCTCTCGAACTAATTGCTATGCTTTTCAAAACTGAAAGTCTTTTTGTCTTCAGGTCCAAATTTCCAATTTGCCCACATTCTAGTAGCCAGGGACAAAGAAGTAGGTCGATGAGGAGCATCTCCACCAATGAATTGTAGCCGGTAGAAGTTCTCCCACTCCGCCTGAGGGACATCATCACGAAGCATCTGTAGAAGAACTGCATTCACCAGGGACACAGATTCAATTTGCGGAGGTAACTTTGAAGATAAGGCTCCATAGCCAATTTTACCATGATGCACCAATGCGGTCAGGTAGGGCTCTAATACAACCGATTGTCTTTTGAATCCATCGGGAATTTCATTTCTATAAATGGATTGCAGTTGCACCACGTGACCTGATACATCAAGGGATCTGATAAGGGCTGCATAGGAATCTGCATTGGCCTTGGACTTGAGTATACTATTCCAAATGGCCAGAATACGGTCCAATTTCAATTGGCGATCATTCGACTGCAATGCAGCAACAGCAATCAATAGTTTGTTTTGCAATGCAGATGAGTCCAGGCTCTTGTGCTGGTTGTAGATGGTTATCGCCTCTAGCGGTTTGTTCAACTCGACGAATTTGTCCATGAACTTACAAAGTATGTCAGGGTCATTACTTGTAGATTTCACAGAATGGTACGCGGAGTATAACTCATTCAATTGACGTAATTGCAAAACACCATCAAGTTGCACCAAGAATGACGATTTATCTGAAGCGACATATTGTCGAAATAACAGGGATAACGCATTTTGAGCCGCCTGGCGTTGAAGAGGATCCTTTACAACAATAGTTGACAATTTCTGCGCCTTGGCAAAGGGAACCGTCTGCTGTTTGTTAACATCCAACTGCAAGATACTGTTCAAAACCTGTAAATCCGGCACATTACCCGATAACAAAGTATAGGCCAAAGTAGCCAGAGCCTGATTGTTCTCATGTGAATTCCAGCTTTCATTGCGGTTAGCCGAAGATAGGGAAATCGTAAATGGATTCTCCGCAATACACTCCAAGTACTTAACCCATAGTGCGATCGCATCTTGAAAATAACCCCTACCAATTAAATGTGTCAGAACAATTTCGAAATGGTGCGACCTAGCCAATTCAAACTGGCATAGGGTACTTAGAATTTGGAAAGGCTCCACATGACAACCGTTCTCAATGGACGATCTTTTCAGCAGTTGTGTCAATGGTGCGTTTAGACCAAACGACCTGTGCAAAGAAGACGGACTCGTCTCATTCAAAGATTCTAGGCTCTCTTTAAAATTTTGGTAGATCGTATTAGTGTTCCTATCTGCATTTTCTTGTTTCTGCTCTTGTGTCTGTTCATTCAGTTGCGATTGTAACTGCAATCCTAGTTTTGATACCGGATGCACATATGATTGAAAACGACGTTGTAAAACAGATATTTCATTCCTGGCAAGCAACGTTTTAAACATTTTATTTGCTTAAACCAACCAATCTTCCATAACAACTGCTATTTTCCATATGCTGGTTATACCGACTTTTCGCTCTTGAAATTTTTTGTCAGCAATACTGATCATCAATCCTCATCACGTGAGACGCTTGAGCGGCGTCTCGCTACTGGACTTACGTTTTCATGTCCGAATGTTCCACCGAATAAAATTAGATCTCGGAATTCTCGAACTGCTGCATATTACTACATTCTCTTCCATTGCGGCTCAAACTCTTCACCCTTTGTAGGAACGTAAGAGGAATGTTCTCCGCCTCCGCATGTAAATCAATTTCCTCGAGAATTCGAGTAACTTTCTCCGATACACGTGAAAATCACCTGGAATACCACCTCTATCTCACACCACACCCAATCACCCCTCGATCAACAATATGCGTGCCGTCCCCTTTTTTCATTTTCACCCTTCTAGCCGACGGCCCAATTGGCTTATTTCCTAACCACACAGGGTAGAAAACAGATCTGCCAGATTCCGCAGTTTTACCGTATTGGGCTTAAGTGGTCGTCCTACCAAAAAAGAAACAAGAATTTTCTCTCAACTTCATTTCTATTAGGGATGGAAAAGAATTATTATCCCTTCACACGTAGAGATACCGATTGATCCACGAATAATAAATGCCACAGCGGGAAAATAAATTGTTTTGTCAGAGTGGGGGCGAGGGGGAAAAGGAAGTTCTTTGTAAGTTAACTTAACTAAGTAAATTGCACTTGTTAGGCTGGTCGTAGTAATGTGATAGTACAGTAATTGCTGGCAGGCTTTGCCTCTTTTCACGAGCTTGAGGTTGCAAAGCCGTGTGAATTTTTTTCAGTTTGGCAAAACAGAAAAAAAAAAAGACTACGTAGCTGTCGGTCAAGTGTATGTGTACAGCGTCGGTGGTGTGCGCTGAAACTTTTTTGCAAGTTGATTAATTGTTTGAGTGTGCCCTAAGTTTCCTGCAATTTACTTCACTGTAATTTTGTTATTGTATATATATATATATATATCCCAGGGCGGTCCACAAAAGATAGAAGTGGTATATCTTCCCTCTTCCTGATCACTGAAGCTCAATACAGTTCCATTCCAACTGTATCTTATCAGCTGCGGAATCTGTAGATCTCTGATCAACAGGCAGCTATGATTAGGCACGACTCAAAGAGAAGTGTGGGCTCACTTATGGCAGGACTTCCTGACCTTGCCCATCTTTCTCGAGTGCGTAAGTTGAGGTCTAGCGCTAAAGCGCTAGATCCCAATTTAACACAGAAGGAATCAATTGTACACCAAAGGACAATTAGTGAATACGGGGCCGATCTGTGGTTGCATTTACAAAATCAGTTACAGGGTAATTTTGTTAATAGTAATAGTAATAGTTGGGAAAATTTTAAGTCACAACCTCAAATAAATTGCAGGATGCGTAGTTTGATTTATGATTTTATGATGTGTTGTCATACGAGGTTAAACCTTTGTACGTCGACACTTTTCCTGAGTTATTCGATATTAGATCGCTACACAAGTAGATTCATTGTCCGCAGTGGTGAATATCAATTGCTAGCGTTGACAGCGTTGTGGATTAGTTCGAAGTATTGGGATTCGAAGAACCGGGTTGCAACGCTGCCAGTGCTGTTGTCGCTATGCTGCGAGCAGTATAGCGCGACACAGTTCAAGAACACTGAGATGCAGTTGTTGAAATATTTAAACTGGTCTCTGTGTGACATCGTTACTTGCGATTCGTTGATTGATGTTCAACTGTTTTACAAGGTGCTCCGAGAGGAGTAGACTTAAATGAAATCAAGCTGGGGACAATCATGCTGTGTGAATTGTCAAGGTTTGATATCAAGCTTTCATTGGATTCTCAATTGGACAAGATTGTACTGGCTGCAATCACATTAACCAAACTAGCCATTAACTTTGTTAAAGATGGCCAATACGACAATTACAAAGCTGTCCTAGCACAAGACCCCAAATGTCTAAAGATTTGTGACAAACTATTGGAGCTGGTTAATAATAAGGACAGTTTACCATCGAGCTTCCGCTTCAAGTATTTGAGAACGGACTTCAGGTCCAACAAGAGCTTACGTATTATCGAATCTCTAACAGGTTATCACATGCAATGGCAATTGGAACAATTCCTAACGACAGCTAACTTTACAAACAGTTTTGGCGAGGGTTCCCGCCACGAATTGTCATTGTCATCATCATCAAATGAGTTTAACGAGAGTAATGGTAATAAGCATAATTTGGCATCGTCTCCCGCATCGTGTGGTTCTGCCTCCCCGGCTTCAATGCCAAATTCGATAGCGTCGGCAGCTTCTCCCTTTGCATCTCCTAGCATGGGCACCGAATTGTCCGCAGTTAATACAACCCACACAACTCCAGAAGCTGTACCAACGCCATCATTTATGGAGACTCGTCATAACCAATATCATCAACATTATCATAAGCATACGAAACCAATTTTAAACTTACAGCCAATTTTACAACAGCCACACACTCAACTTCCACCCTTGACTCCAACTACACCTTCAATATTACAGAGCAAGTTAAAATTGGGTGCACTAAGACGTACAAGATCTGGTCAAAATCACGGCCATTCCCGCAATCCATCATTCAATTCTAGACCAATAATGTCTACAAATGCTTCGACTACTCAACCGGGTTTCTTCAGAACTCACAGGAAAAGGCTTTCCTCAGATATGGAGATAGATTTTTTCAAGATCATCTTGCTACAAAACGTTAGCTTGATCAGGGAATGGAACTGGACGCAACAGATCCTAAGTACAATAGATATTATTTAATATAATACTAACATTAACTAATTAACGTAACTTTCCATTACAATACTTTACAACGTCATTTCATGTTTAGACTCTCCTACATGCGTCTGGGCGGTTACATGAGGGAAGTGTTGCAGCATATCTCTTTTGGAAAAATAACGAATTCAATATTTTACCTAAAAAGTGATATAAGTGAATAAAGGGACCGGAGAAAAATTTACTTTCAGATTTTTCCTTTTGGAACAAAGGAGATAATCAAAAAAGAAAATACACGGATTTTAGTTTCCGACAATCGCCAAGACACATTGCATTACCTACTAAGGTTAACAGTACTTTCCTGCTGGTTTGTGTAAGCATTTTGGGATACCAATTTAATGTTCACGTGATCAATCAAAAATTTTAGAAGAAAAAATGGGACCTAGAAGAAATCAAAAAAAAAAAAAAAAGGAATGCGAATACAACACGTCTAAGTTGCCATGGTAGTACTACAAAGTTACAGATTTCGAGTCCATTAGAATAGTTGAAAACAAGTAGCGCAATAAAATGAAAAGAAGCAGCCAACAGGAACCAAATACAACAGTTGGAAATGTGAAGATTCGAGCCGACTCGGATAGCAAATTTCATAAAAATTATACGGGTTATAGACCATTGGACAAAGAAACCGCTGTCGTCGATACAATTAGTTTACCAAGGACAGATAAGGAGGTGAAAAACTTTTCAAGCAGTATGTTAATGTAAGAAAACCATGTAAAATTTTGGGGTTTCACCCCAAAATTTTCCTCAAGACGAATTGAAACCTGATCGGATCGCTGATTACCTACCCTCTGATGAAATTTTAACTGTGGAAACGAAGAAGGATGGTGGATTTGGTAGTGGGGCTAAAAGGATTAAAATGACTTTTGGCCAATTCATGTCTAAGTTGAACCGAGAGGGTGAACACGGCCTGTATCTGACGACACAATATTACGAAGATGATCCGAATACGGTGAATTCAACAACTGAAACCGATGAAGAGGAGAAAGATCAAGTCTTATCCGATGGGGATGATTCGGTGACTTTTCAGGACATGCATGATGATTTTGAACAGTTAGAGGGGCACAAGAGGAAGAAAATGCTGAAGATTATGAAGAATTCGAAATGAGGCTAAGAGAGTTATACCAACCACCCATGACGAATTTGGTTAAGAAGCTTCCGGAGACGCCAGAATTTTGAACTATTTGATTCCTCAGCAAATAAATATTTGGATCGGTGCAACTTCGACAGTATACAACGAAGATTCCGATAGTAACTGGCTATCGAGGTTTGACCCAAAAGATGAAAAATTGGGATTGGGTAGAAATATACCTGGAGGTGGGTCCTCATCGGGTTTACACCACGATCATGCTGACAATGTCTACATCCCTGTATCGGGTCGTAAGAGATTCACTCTTTTGCCCCAAGTGATGCTGCGAAGATGTATACAGTTGGTAACATTCGTGAAATTTATCATTCAGGTGTGATAGATTACATTCCAGATTCAAGAGCACCAGCTTGGAGACAATTGAGAGACGATGGTGCAATTTTAGCCGAAGTTTACAAGTTTTTATTAGAGTCCTGTAATGATCATGAACTTAGTGATGAAGAAAGAGAAAGTTATAGGAAATTCATTGAAACAGATGAAATTCAATCTGAGAGAGAACCACCCTCCGAGCTTGACCCACCTTCTTTTTCCAAAATACCGCCGGGCGTTGTTCATGCAGATAAAATTAAAGATGAAACAATTCGGAATAAAATTCTAAAAGTTGTCAGTGAAAAGTGGCCTTTATTTGAATCAGCCAATCGATTAACAGTTGAACTTGAACCCGGTGAAATGCTGTACTTACCAGCAGGTTGGTTCCACGAAGTTACATCTTTGGTGATTCTTCCAAGAATAGTGATGTTCACGTAGCTGTGAATTACTGGTTCGTACCACCAACTGGACATGACATTGATAATGTTTACGATCAGAAAGATAAATACTGGCTCAAGGATTTCGAATTGACAAAAGGGCTCTCAATTGGGCCCGCAATGAGGAGGAGATATAGGTAAAAAGACGCTAATGGGGTAGAGAGAACAAGTTTTAGCATAGGGCTCGTTTCGAAAATTAGGGTTCAAGGAATGTATTTGACTGCACCAAGATGTCTGGGTTTTATACCTCCTGATAGAATTATGTTTTTAACTGTCCTCAGATATTTAAAAGGTAACCAAGTGTTCCACATTATGGAATAGCCTCATGTTGCATATTATCTAGCATTCCATTATGATGATTATTACCTGATGCCTTTGCGAAGTCCGACTAGTATAACCTGCCATGCTTACTATAGTATTTTCGTATAAAAATACAGACGCAAACTGACAAACCGACGCAACTTTTTCAAAATTTTCCAAAATTTTTCAAAATTTTTCAAAGTCTTCCCGCGTTCCAAGAACTTTTCCGGCTTGATTTCGATCCGTTAGTCAATAGCCAATTCTGATTCCATTTCTAGCCTTCGTGGCTTCTTTTTGGTTTTCTTGATTCGATCTTAGATTTTTCTCTGCCACTTTGTTACACGGTTTTTCTGCTTGAGTATTCATTTTCATTTTATGTTTACTTTTGAGATCCTATTGTTATTATTGTTATTTTCTTTTCTTTTTTTGTCAAGAGCGTCAGTGTCGCCAGACATTATCAGGAAAGGCGGCGACAGTAGAACTGTCTGAAAATTACTGAGAATTCTATCAATTCTAACTGTAATCAAAGATAGCTTTTTCTTTTTACGCTGTTCTCCTTTTAAATTGTTGGAAGTTTTAGCTAACTACTCCAACCCTCCGTACTAAACCGCCGGACCGTTTAATTTTTTAACAAAAAATTGTGAGAGATGGCTTTGACTAATCCAAGACCACTACAAATTCATGCTCTGGAGAACGAAATTCTTCATAATAATGCTTCCCCTGTTTTTCAAGCGAGTTCTCTCGTTTTAGCCCAAAATCGGATGGGTTGTCACATCCAGAACCGATGGGCACAATTCCGGGCACTCCAAATAGTGAGGACACTTTCTCCAATGGAGGTAGTGGAATAAGAAGTGGTACCCCAAAAGGAATCAACACCATTAGAGTTATCGAAAGTAATTCCAGTGACGGGTGAAAGGCCAATGCCGAAAGACAGATCTAGTCCACTGGATGATGATGTTTTGTATGCCGTATTTGTAATTCTTTGGGAAAAAGATTCCACACTACAAGGTATGACAGTTAAGCAGCTCTCTGATCATCTGTTGGAAAAACATCCCGATATGAACAACTTATCGACGAAATTGTCGAATTTGATTTCGGCAAAACTAAATGCCTATGTTAAAAAGTTGGAAAAGGCGAAAAACCCTTGTTTATGCGTTGTCAAGGGAATGGTCGAATTCGTCACCACGAAGAATGGTTTACGTTTACAGAGGTATATTATCACCAGATTATAAAAGGCATGCTCAAGCGACTGCTCCAGTTGGCCTAAAGAAGCCCGATTCTGCCAAGAATAATGAAATTGGTTCACCGAAAGTACAAAGTTCTTTAGAAAGTTCTTCCGGAAGTATTACGTCTTCCGCTATGTCCAATAATCACCATGGCAATGACAAGAAAATGCAAAGTAGCAATGCATTTACATTAAGTTCTGAATTTAATGTTCCATACCTCACGTCGCCGGTATCTGTTGTACTTACACCGAACGGCGCTGGTGGAGATAAAAGGCAGACCCTTGCATTACCAGATGATTCGCGAAAGAGACATCAGGAAGAAGAACACGGTATAGATGAGGGACCTGTGGTCAAAAACCAGACCTGGGGACTCAGGCGGTTCCGTATAACACTGGTAAAGACAATAATACATATTTAACAGCAGCGGCAGCAGCTCCACGTATTTCAAAACTATTCACAAGAAATGGGTTCAAAACTACAACTTCCAATGCAACTGGAATAATGACAGCTATCCATAAGGTCATCTATACGCAAAATCCTATTGAGAGTGGAAGATTTTCCAAACTGAAAAGTCAACAGGATGATCTTGTACCAGCTGCCTGGCTGAAAACTGTTAGAGAAGGTTTTCTAACAAATGACATTGAATCACCTGAATCAATTTCGTTTGAAGATTTAGAAGGAATTTTAAATCAAGCATAAGGTTAAGACTTGAACTTTTTTTTTTAGTTCAATTGGGTTTAAAGGGTTTTATAACAGTCGTTCAAAGAAGATTTCAACGTAGATATTATATCGTAATAAATAGAGTAAATTACGCCATCATCATCCGTCTTTGGTTCTTATGTGTTAGGCCGTGATCTAAGTTAGCACCTGACTTTTTATCTTATATCGGTAGAAAATTTATCATCATTTTTTGATCCGCAGTAGGACTGATGCTTTTCGATGACCTACGTAAGTAACATTTCAAGACCCACATACATCATCTGCTATTCTATCTTATTGCCACCTCTTCCGAAATAAAATGTTAAGAATTGCTAGAGGTCCTTTACGGCAAACAGTAAAGACTAGTACCAATGTCCTCTGCAAAAAAACCGCTGGGTTAACCTCTAGATTAATGAGTCAACGGTACTCCATGACGATATCGGAAAATCGAGGATTCCATCATTCTTGCAAACTCTCCAGATCTGCAGAATTACCTCTACATGATTGTTCTTCTGAGGAACAAGCAATTTTGACTCAAGAAAGGGCCGTTGATAAAGTTGATGTTTGTATTGTCGGTGGTGGACCTTCTGGACTAGCTACCGCTATAAAATTGAAACAGTTGGATTCTGATGAAAAGTTAAGAGTTGTAGTGCTTGAAAAAGTGCTGATATTGGTTCTCACATCGTTTCCGGGGTTATTATGGACCCTAAAGCGTTAAGAGAGTTATTTCCTGAAAGCGAATACTACGACGAAAATGGTCAAGGTATTCCGCTACCACCAGAGTTAGTTACTAAAGTTGTTAATGAAGATTTTAAATACTTTATGGGAAATTTATCGTTTCCTGTGCCTACACCACCTCAAATGACAAACAAGAACAAAACTATGTGGGTTCTTTAAGCCAAGTTGCTTCTTATTTAGCTGAAAAGCAGAAGAATTGGGAGTTGAAGTTTATCCTGGAATTTCTGTATCTGATATTATCTACAGTGAAGATGGCCAATCTGTTGTTGGTGTCGCGACAAAGGATATGGGAATTTCAAGATCTGGTAAACCCAAAGAAACCTTCGAGAGAGGTATGGAGTTCCGTGCAAGACAGACTGTTTTGCAGAAGGTTGCCATGGTTCGTTGTCAAAACAAGTTATTAAAAATTTGACTTACGTAAGGGTAGGCAGAACCAATCTTATGGCCTTGGTATCAAAGAAGTTTGGGAGGTTCAGCCTGAGAATTTCAGAAAGGGTTTTATTTCTCACACAATGGGATATCCATTATCTAATAATATTTATGGTGGTGGTTTTCAATACCATTTTGGAGACAATTTGGTTACCGTCGGCTTAGTCGTTGGATTAGACTATAAGAATCCATATATTTCGCCTTATCAAGAATTCCAAAAATTGAAACAACATCCATACTACAAAAATATTTTACGTGGCGGTAAATGCATATCATATGCTGCTCGTGCCTTGAATGAAGGGGTTACAAGCGGTACCTAAATTACATTTCCCAGGTGGTCTTTTAGTTGGTGCTTCTGCCGGATTTATGAATGTTCCAAAGATCAAGGGTACTCATACTGCAATGAAATCTGGTATGCTGGCAGCGGAAAAATGTATGAGGCAATTTCTCCCTTGTCCTCTCTAGAAGAATTAGAGGAATCAGAAGATGAACAACTACTTGAAAGACCAATTGATTTAGAATCCTACGAGTCTGCTTTTAAAAACTCATGGATTTATGAAGAATTATACTCTGTGCGTAATATGAGACCATCTTTTAATTCACCTTTTGGTACATATGGTGGTATGGTGTATTCTGGTTTAGATTCATTTATTCTTAAGGGTCGTACTCCATGGACATTCGGATTCCATGAATCAGACGCAGCGGTCACAGAAAGTGCTGATAAATATAAACCTATTGAATATCCAAAACCTGATGGGGAAATTACTTTCGATATTTTAACATCTGTTTCTAGAACAGGAACTTACCATAACGAAGATGAAAATGCCATTTAAGAGTTCCCGATCAAGACTTACAAAGGCATGCTGAAGCTGCTTATCCTAAATTCAAGGGAATTGAAAATAGGTTTTGCCCGGCTGGCGTTTATGAGTATGTTAAAGATGAAAATTCGCCATTGGGAGTGAAGTTTCAAATCAATTCTCAAAACTGCATTCACTGTAAAACTTGTGACATTAAAGTGCCAACACAAGACATCGATTGGGTTGTTCCTGAAGGTGGTGGTGGCCCTAAGTATTCGTTAACCTAAGAGCGTTGAGAAAAGTTTACCAAAGGGTAATGGCCGCGATCATTTGGCACCGATTCTTTATTTTCTTATTTATTCTTTATATTCCCATCAATAAGCATCCTTTTATTAACTGTATCAATGTTGTATCTTTTATATTGTTAAGTGCCTGTCTATTAATATTTAAAAGCTGACAACAGAAACTGTAATAGAAAGTTAACTATGCAAAACTCTATACAATTCCATATCTTATTTCATTCTAGTACCTTTTCTTATCATCATTACTATCACTTTTACATTTTCACCTCTAACTTCAAAACGGTATTCAAGTAGAAGCAGGAAAAGTACACATGATTCATTTCTTCATAAACTCAAGTGTAAGCCCAAACGTTCAGAATACGCTCCTCACTTTCTCTTAACATATCTTTGGCCACAGTCCAATCGTCCTCTGACTCTAACATCACATAATCACCATCTTCATCTTGATATTTCACTTTGCTTACTATTCCTGAATGGCTTAATTTTTTCCTTATTAATCCCATCACATCTTCTATATTGGAGGATATATCTACCAAAATGGTGTAAAATCGGATTTATAAGATATTCTTACCAATAGACATGTCTTCGGTATCGAATTTTTATAATTTTCAGAAATGGCACGATATTCATTTTCATAAGATGTCGGATGATGTTTTGGTAAAACCTCTGATACATGTTTATGGTGGAAGGAATTCAAAGAAGTCATGCTGTTGTGAGTAGTTCTATAATGTGCCGGTGATGAAAAGGTGGATACCTCGCCACTATTGGATGTCCTAAATGATTCGCTTCTAATATTCCTGACGAGAGTTTGTAGACACGATGACCAATTTTCTCTCGTTTCCTCATTTTGAATTTTAAGATAAAATTTCCTTGCTCTTTAACGGATTCCCACGTAATAGCTAATGAATGAGCACCTTGCGGAGTTATCTGAGTTAAATTAGCAATCATGATACGTCCCCTCAAATCCAACTTAGGTTCAGGCCCCCGCGGTAGCATTCGAACCAGACCCATTCAGAGAACCCGTAAGATTTAGAGTTAATGAGGAACCTGAGTTTGTTTGCTTTTTCTTTAACGACAATGATGTACTTTTCTTAGGAATCACTTCTGAAAATAAAATAATTATTTTTTCAAACAGATAAACTTCGAACTCTCTTTCAGGCTCGGAAGAGTTACTAGTGGAGATGAAGACTTTATCAAAATACAATAGCTCCCCAAACTTAGCAATTCTATAACCCTTCCAATTAATCACACGACTATACAGCTTTTCACAACTTCATGGTTTTCCGTTCTTCTTTGATTTTCATTTATGCTTCTAGCTATTTCCTTTGAGATTCCTAATGCCATTTCCAACTCTCTTGAACACGTTACATCTTGGGATGCATGTAGGAGTTCTTTCAAAAGTAAAGGATACCTACAAAGTCTTTGTACCGGTTTGTAAAGGAATGACTGCAATTCTAACTTGTTTTTAATAATCAAATCGGTCTTGGGCATTTTTCTAGATGCTGCGATAGAAAATCTATTGCAGCATTCTGACCTATGGACCATGGTTCGTATAATTTGAAGAAATACTTAGAATGCAGAAAAAGAGCACCGATACGTTGTTTGGTAGAGTCAACCAATGCATTTATCTCCAACGAAACTAAAACCTTCTTTGGAAATCTATGGAATCGCTCAAGTTGGGGAAAAGCATGTATAACTCTTCGGATGTAATTAGATTATTGTCCAACAACTGCTGCCTGTAAAGGTCTAGAATTTCCAAATCGTGAACATACTTCCGTTCTGTCGCCACAAACTCTTTTATAATTTTATAATGCTCCGTGGTGTTACGTTGTTGTGACATACTATGATACTCTCTCTTCAAACCTTGTTGTACAACGTCAAAGGAAGGGAAAATTTCAGGCGCAGAATTTATCAAAGTATCGACCACTTCCAAAACTTTGAGTAACTGACTGGTAGAGTTAGAAAAACATCTGATATGGTAAATAGTTCTTCATCCGTAAAGGCAAAATGTTGTTTACAACCCAAAATGAAATCATAAATTGATTTTTACAGATCTTCAGGTCATCGCTACTAACCACCGGTAACTTAAATTGGGGCTTAACCGCGTTAAAATAATACACAACGGTGAACCCTGTTGAAATAACTGAGATATTTGCGTTACTGGATCACAGTCCATCGATATCGGTAGAATCCCCATACTGAATGTAATTAACGTATCCTCCATATTGGTATTATTAATATTATTAATATTATGATTACTATTACTACTCTGTCCACCTGCATAAGTAATCCCATCTAATGACATTTCCTCCTTAAAGCTCGAGTTCGAAATTGAAGAAGCTCGCTGTGTAGTGCCGTGCGACTCTCTACCACTATACGTCGAACCAATACTTTGGTGCCCAACAGCCTTCTGCTGCTGACTTTTCTGTGAAAGAAACAAAGCCTGTCTTTCACTTAAAACTTCACTAGAGGCATATGCTAAATTTAAATATGGTTGCATCTGGGGCAATTGTTCCAATCTTCTCCTCATATTTGCACAGACGTAATAAAGTGAGTCCTGCTCCGTGACCGCTGTGTTCATAACATTTTGTATAGAAGGCGACCTCGTCCTCTGCAGTTGAAGTGATGACGAGGACATATGCGCTTGCGTGACCATCTGATTATGATATTATTCAATCTTTTCTATTCTTTTCGCACACTTCTTTTTTTTTTTTTTATTATTATTTTATTTTTACTTCTCTACTTTCTGCTCCTTTTGATTCGCTCTTGGAGTTTTTGAAGACGTGTAATCAATGATATCCTTACAGTATCGGAACCAAACACTTTATATCTAACCCAATCCGAATTTTAAAACCCTAAGAATGCTGTTTTAGCCACTCTTTTCCACTATTAAAGTTTTCCACCTTTAAACTTCATCCTCGTCGCCATTTTAGAAAAAAAATATGAAAGAATTACATAAGCGTATAAAATGACACATATACCGATCTCTGCGGCGGCCCAATTCCTTACAAGTATCATACAGATTTTTTCCCCAGATGGTTTTTGTGCCCTGTAGGTGATCTTATCTAACACGGTACCAACCGCTAGAACACCTCAATGCTGGTTATGCAGTTCAAGACAAAGCTTGACCAAGTCTGAGCGTGCTGTTCACGGTTAATAACTTTTAATGGTGACATCTCGAAGAGTACGAACAGTCCGGGAAATCCGCCCCTTGAATGAAAGGTAGTAGGATGGTCATGATCAGCACCACCGTGCAAAGGTCTATCATGATAGGTAGCACTAAATTGAGCGGTCTCCACAACCATCTTATCCAAGTATTCATAACGAGTTGGGACAATTTTTGTGAAATACGAGAATTGATGCATGTGTGTATCACGTTCAGGAAACACCTGACGGCCATCTAGTGGAGCTGTGGACACGCTAGCACCTCTCACACGAGCGTTAGGCTCCACGGGCTCACCGAAGCTCAAGTGGTTAATAATGTGGTTAAAGTTTAAACTTTGGGTCTTTTGATAGAGCGAAAGATCGTGGAAATGCCCTCTTGGATGCTGGAACGCTACACCGGGGGCGAAATGCAATGTCCCCTGGATACGATTCAAGAGCGCCCTACCTTGCACACGGCACCCTTCATTTAATTGTTGGTTAACACGTTCCACGTAACCCTCTATTTCACACTGTTCAATATTTTACCATCAAAAATGCCCAATTGGCTTCTAAGTAAGCTCTACGAACATCATTGCACGTCTGACAGCACACACGTTCCTCCTTGGGCAATTCGTTATTTTTACTCTGGTCCCTGGCACCATAACATGCCCCACAGTAATTCTCATCCCGGGGTCGCGGTTTTCTTTGCTAACCTGTAATGACGAAGATCCAAGCTCTTGTCCTTTTGGTCCAACCTTGTTTTGTGAATCCGGATTCTAATAGGTCTAATTGAATCTCGCCTGCGCTGTCCATTATATCTAAACTTAACATATCACAGGGCACTGATGGGAAAACGATATCTGTATCGAGCTGTAGCTTCAATTGACGGTCTTTATCAACAACCAATTCAGGCTTGCTAACCACTTGGTTAAAATTTAGCCACTCGTTAATCAACAGAAAGACGGTTACCAGACAACATAACAATGCGATTACACCACCTGTACGAGTACGGATGCGTACATCCTCCTCCGTTTTGGAAAACGCATCAAAAGTTCTAAGAGTAGACCTCTTGAACATAGTTGAGAGAGAATCACTGTTACCGTTGTCGAGCTATCGAGGTGCAGATCTCTCCGACAGTTATTGTTGTTTAGACACATCTGTCCTTTATATGCTGTCGTTCGAAAAATTAATGAAAAAAAAAAAAAGTAATAGAAAAAAAAAAGTAAAACGAAATCAAGTGGTATAGAACATTGGTACGAATACTACCCCATCCTGTACAGCGACACACAGTAGTAGAAACCAGGAGGAAGTCAAGAAAGAATGAGAAATGGAAGTGAAATTCAAGAGATCTTGTGAAATTTTTACACAATTTTACGGGACATTTGAGCTGCGATATGCAGGATAATTGTAAAAATTAATCATACTGATGCATCCTAATGCCTCTCGCACTGACAGCGTTGCGATACTCATCTCGTAATAACAAAACTCGAGGAGGGATACGTCCCCACCATAGCAAATTCCCATCCTATTTCTGAACGATTTCTTATGCATATCTATTTCTCGTCTTATCATTACCTACCTACATAATTGTACGTCCCACCCGTATGAATCCAGTTCTGCCCTGCATCCGATAATATCTCACCCGACAAATCTCTCATCTTCCACAAATCTAACCAAAACCTTAGACCCTGATTGTAACAATGGGTGACCTGCTACAGCCTGCAGCCACTTGGACAAACCTTGTCTGCGTTCCTCGATAACGTCGTCGTTAAACCTGTTCCCCAACAGAATCTTGCCGGGCAGTCGCGGCACTACAACTCTGGGATGACCACCACACATGGCCAACTCTTTGATCAAACATTTACGAAAGAACTCAAAGTCTGAATATCTTCTACGCACTCGTGACACACGCTTACCAAAAGCGGGCAATTAGTTCTACAGACTACTTCGTAGTCTGTAAACATCCCTCGAGTGTCACTACCATTGGGCGAATGTGTCTTAGGGTTGATTACCTCAGCTTCAAGGAAATTCTCCGGTTCCGCGTAAATTTCACTCGAACTTGGTCCTCTATGTGGCTGAGGTAGGCTTGTCTGTTCAGTACTGCTGAATGACTTGAACTCTCTCATCACAAACTAGCTCGTTTCTCTATCCTGCTTGCTGTTTTACTTGTTTGTACGAGGCCAAGTGTCTCGGATGCCTAACGAGTATACTTAAATGTGTTCTTGTGTAACTATACAATGACCATCAGCAGAAACAAGAAGAATAATGGTGGAGCACGCGTTGGAATTTCTCGAGAATCATGACAGTATAAGAGGAAACAATGACGAAGATAATACGAATACTGGTGACAGCACAATTGGTCGAGTACCAGAACAGGAGGATGAAGAGGAGTTTGACGTCTTTCGAAATGTGGGCCAGGGTTTGGTGGGCCACTACAGGGAGATAATGGTTCAGTATTGGCAAGAATTGATCAATGAGATTGAATCAACAAATGAACCTGATTCTCAGCATACGGATGATTTTAAATCGCATTCATTACCACTAGCGAGAATTAAGAAAGTGATGAAAACCGATGAAGACGTCAGAATGATAAGCGCAGAGGCACCCATCCTATTTGCGAAAGCTTGCGAGATATTTATCACAGAGTTGACTATGAGAGCTTGGTGCGTATCGGAAGAGAATAAAAGGAGAACTTTACAAAAGGCGGATATTGCAGAGGCGTTACAGAAGAGCGATATGTTTGATTTTTGATTGACATTGTTCCAAGACACTTGCAGTAGGGTGCCCTGACATGGGACTAACCCCAGCTATCTGGCTAGAGGCGCAAGGATAAGCATTCCACCGTCTTTGCGTTTTTATCACCCACGTTACCACAGAAGTACGAATACCATCTTTATTGTACATAAACTTTCAACGGTGATTCCAAGGATCATAAGAAAATTACTATCATCGTTTCAAAAATTCTCTATGGTTTTACAACGGTTTATATTTTAAGTATTACTACGCTTTCCAGTGTTTCCATTTTTTTTTTTTTTTTCATCGTCTTTTCGGTATATGATATACATAGAAGATATAACATAAGAGAACTTAACAACATTATCTTTACATTGTAGACAAGTAGAAAGCGTCATGGCCTTCCCTGAAGTTGAGCAATTACAGCAAGCCCGTAGGCTTGCCATGGAGAACAATCCCGCTGAATTGTTGCCGAAGGTTTTGGAGACTTCAGGTTCACTTTACTTGTCACAGGGTACTTCGTATGCGTTAAAACTTGAACTGTCGAGATTCTTTTCGCAGCTGCTTTTACAAATTCTCTCAGATTGTGATTTTCCCACTAGCGAAAACCATTTGTAGCTCAGCAACAATTACGGTGTCTTTGGTCCATCGTTAGATCAATTAGGGATGGAACTGCTTACAAGTATTCGGTTTTAGCTTTAGCAGCTTCATACCCACTCTTATTTGATCTAGTTGCCAAAACGTCCAATAAAGAGACTTGGGAATTAATGCAGCAGATGAAATCTTTATAGTGCACCGTTGGAACACACCGTTTCCAGAGACACCAGTTGCAAACGAAAATGATGTATTTGCAGACGATGCAAAAGTATGGGAGTCAGGTTAGCAACTGCTAAGTTTATCGCAGAAATTGTGATCGTTCATACTTCAAGATCAAGTAGCAGCCCCAGCGATGTTATTAGTATTTCATCAGTGCCAGATGGGCACCCTGTGATTTCGAACAAACAACAAATTGAAGCTGAGGCCAAGAAATTTTAGACATTTTACTAAATTATTTGGTTGAAGAACCAATAATGATTGCGTCACTGTTCTCTGGTGTGCTAAACTGTCTCGCATTTATCATGCGACAAAGACCACAGGCAACAATGAGAATATTGGGTGCTCTGTTAAATTTCAATGTTGATGCAAAGTTTCAACAAGAGGGCACATCCATATTGCATTACCGATTAAGCAAAAGGTTTGTGGAGCGCTCTTATAAAAACTTCGTCCAGTTTGGTCTCAAGTCTCAACTAATCAAAAATCAAGGCAGCATGGCGCCCTTACACGCAAGGTTATCCAAGATTTCAAAACTTTACACGTAATTGGTGAAGAAACTCGAAGTAAAGGTGTATTGAATTTTGACGAGTCTCAATTCGACAATAAAATGTCTGCTAAAGACAAACAGAAATATGGTTCATTAAGGAGTCGCCAACAGCGTCAATTGCAGCCGCAACGACAATCACAACAGCCGCAACAACAACCACAACAACTACAGCAGCAGCAACAGCAGCGAAGCAGTGCTAGTAATTCTCCTGCTCCTAATGCTACTCCACAATTAATTCAAAATTCGCTTCAGCAACAACCGGAGCAGACGCCCACTGATATACAGCTCTTGTCCAATCTCCAAAATACACAATGTCGAAAAACATCCCAAATTTTTCAACGGATCACCGATAGCTATCGATAACTCTTATTGTGCTATTTACTCCTTGATGAATAGTAACAATTCCGGTCAGGATGTTTCCAAATTATCACAGGACGTCATGGTTAAGTTATGCAGTGAGGCCTTTTACAATACAGATACAACTAGATTGATATCTGGTTTGTCAATCGTAGCATCTCGATATACAGATCTTATCAACAAATCAACAAACTCAAAAGTAAGCGTCAACAAACCGAGCTCCGACGCTAGCGGTGATCGGAAGCATAAATTGGAGCAGGACTTATCACCCAGTAAACGTTTGAAAATTGAAGAATCAGGAAACCAGAACGATGAAGATCACGAAGATGAGACTCCACTAGAATTAACTCAAGCTACTTCCCTTTCAGAAGAAGAGAAAATGCATCATGTACAAGGAATCGTCCAAAGAATCATAGCCATTAAGGATTCTGACGAAAACCCAGGTATGGCGGGCATGCTAGGCCACGATACAGATCCACTAATGAAAATTAAACTACTACAATGGAACCAAAACTGTTGGTTACATCTTTTAACTAGGTTGGCGACTCGTGGGTTAACTCATAACCCTGCTATGTGTAATTTGGTAAGAGAATGGCTACAAGAGCAGTTCCTACAAGATATTTCAAACCGTATAGGGATGGTGCTCGAGTGGCTAAGTGAAGAATGGTATGCGGAAACTCTTGTTGGTGCTACTTCTTATGAAACTTACAACAAGTGGTCCCTAAGCGTTCTCAATTCATTGGTACCATTCCTAGAAAATCAACATCGTCGTCTCTTCATAAGATTGATGAGTGAACTTCCTAGAATCACTCAACCACACATTGATACAATTAGACCCATATGCTTAGATCCCGCGAGAGCATCACTGGGTTTCCAAACTTTGAAATTTCTGGTGATGTTTCGTCCACCAGTTAAACCTAAAGTACATTCATTGTTGCTGCAATTAAAGAGTGAAGACTCCTCGACCTCTCAAAATGTTGACACTATCATCAGCAAATTCTATACTTAATATTTAAAGTCCAATTACGTAGAAACCGCCGACAATAATCTGTATGATCACCCAATCACCCCGTTTATTTCAACTCATCGCTCATCGCTTATCCTTTGTTTAAATGTGGTAAAATTTTTCAGGTCCGAGATTTATCAACTTCTTAACATGTCGAACAATTTTAGAATAACGAAGAGGTGGATAAGGGAGACAGGATCTAGGCCGTTGTCAAGCCATCTGAACTCCTAAAGAATTATTTTTCTCTCTTATATCATTTTCTAGTCAATATTTTCCTTTCCCTTTGAGTCCCTTTTCATAGAACTAGGGTGAAGAGGTTTATTATTCATCATTAAAATTTAACCAAATAATAAAGAGGAACGAACAAGAAGCCAGCATGAACCATGCATATGATGAATTTGGGCAGGGAAACCAATCTCCTTATACTGTAGGTCGTGGTGCTCATCCTGGTGCCGTTCTTCTATCGCCACAATCAAGTGCGATGAATTTAAGCAATTCGATTGCGAGCCCGATGGTTTTATCACCAAAGATAGGGGACAATCCCATAGTATGTTTTTCAACGATGTTGTTGATGTACAGCCACTGCCTCAACCGGCTATACCACCTCATAGTTCATCAACAACTCCAGCGGCTCCGGCTACTACTACTACTGCTGTGGCTGCCGCCCCAAGTCAGGGTTCACAGGCTACACAAAATCCTCATGCCACACATAACGCAGCAGCCGGTTCTGCTGTACTTTCTCCCATGGTTCAGTCGCCAAATTGTAATCCAGCAAATTTAGGTTCGACTTCAATGTTCTTGGATTCGTTTACGAGACCTTCCAGCACCAGCATGTTGGGAGTGCATTCTAAACCTAAACAGCAACCACAGCACAATCAGCACGTACAGTCTTCACAGCAGCACCATTCTCAACAACTCCCAGCTTCGCAAGCTGCAACAACGGGAACGCCTACAGGCCAACAACTTCCACAGACGCAACAGCCCTCTCAACATCACCAACAGACAGGTGTGCCACCACCGCAGGTGCCAAATAACTCGGTTGTTAATTTTACTCAAGACATCAATCAATTGTGTTCCTGGCTATCAATGTTAAGCAGTGCTCAACAGAATACCGTCATGGATAATTTGCTTTTACATTACATGAAGATGTCCTTCAGTACACAAAGTTAAAATTAAATAGCCTGGCCAAATCTGGTTTCATTTCACCCCAGATTCCCGCAATTGCTTCACCTGTTCCAAATAGAGATCCATATCCCTTGGTTAATCTGGATTCGGTTTTCAGTAGTGATGATGTCGAAAATAAGCAGAATGATAATTCAATCTTGTTCCAACAATGGTCCCCACAGCCAACCTCTGTCACTCAACCAATCTTTGACTATATTAAAGATGTTCATCAAAGACCAAAATCTGCAGATCCTCATGTAGCAAGAGCTACTGGCCATGGTGTAGGTAACAACAAACCAAGGCGTAATTTAGGCGTTGGCAATAACAGTAATAACAATAGCAATAACAATAATAATAACAATAACAATCCTCACACACATATTCATGGTTATGGCCATAGTAGTAATAATCATCATTTTACTTCTAAAGCCAGGGCTGCTGCTGCATCGGGTGGCGATAGAGACAGTAGTGGATCTGCTGAATCATTGTCTAGACCTGCTTCTCGTGGTAATGTTCAAAATGGATCAGTTGCTAACAATGCTGTGCATAATAACAACAATTCCGCTGGTAACAACAACAACAACAATTCTACAAGCAACAGTGCCACCCCAACTGGGACTACTACTACAAATGGATCCTCCATGAACCCAAAACTTTGACTGATCCAAGACTACTGACGAATATTCCTGTTTGGTTGAAGTCCTTGAGATTACACAAATATTCAGACTCATTAAAAGTAAACGTTGGGATGAATTAATTTATTTGGACGATGAAACTCTAGAGAAAATGGGAATTTCTGCTCTAGGTGCTCGTAGAAAATTGTTAAAGGCTTTGCTGTCGTTAGGAGTACAAAGAACAAGGATTGATTGACCAAAGTGCATATATGTGAAGTTGTTATACCGATATAGAACAAGAATATTGAATGAAGAACAAGAAACCAAATAAAAAAAAAAAAAAAAAAAAAAAAAAAAAAAAAAAAAAAAAAATAAAAAAAAAAAAAAAAAAACGGGAAGAGTAAGAAGACGTAAGATATACATTTTATTCTTTCCATCTGCTTGTATTTGAAGTGTGTATTTTATTTTGTGTAAAACCCTATTCAAAATATTAACAATAACAATAACAATATTAATTATAGTAATGAAAATGAGCATGCAATGAAAAATACATATACATAGTATGCAGACGTCTATAATAAATTATTCTATTTTATTTCCTTTTATCACCAACTGAATGCAGAAGGAATCGCTTTTACGCTTTGGCATTTTTCTCTATCTGTTTCTCCCTCATTATTATCACAGTAATTTTACTTGAAATGATGAAATTCGAAATTAATCAATATCTCGAATAATTAACTAGTGTTGCAGCAGGGAAAATAAATCAAGATCTGCTAACCCAAAATTCGCGATTTGCCTTGACATTTTCCACCAAAAACTAACTTTTGGAAAAGCTTTACAAAATTCCGCAAAAATTGTTCCGCAAAGGTATCGATGAAAAATTTGTCCAGCCGGAATCGTGGGAAAACTGTCTGTTAGTTGTTCTGGCGAAGTGCATTGAAAATCGTCAGAAAACCCAATTCCATGTTCTAATTCTAGGGAATTCTTACCCTTATCCAAACTGCTCCTCCTATCGCTACCAATACCACTATCATGTTTACCGCCCGAAGCTTGGTATCTATCTAGTAGCGCACAGTCATCAAATTCAAAAGTAATCAAAGCCGCCCATTGTGCTGAAATTATTAGTGGCCTTGTAACATTCGATATATCAGCAGCTTTTAAGATCAATGATGATAACGATCTCGGATCATCGACCGTTTGTTCTGATTCTTGCAACTGCCGTACGTAATCACCATGAAATGCCATATCCGTTGCCATAATAGCTTCTGATATCAGTTCCATGTGTTGACGGCCTTGCGTAGTTTTGCCTATTAGCTGAGGCCAATAATCTGACAATAACGATGTGAAGATATCTGTGTGTAAATTTTCCAACACGGATCTTTGATTGTAATGCAATGCGACGGGAGAATTGTACTTACACAACAATTGATTGTTAGCACCAGGATGCCCCACATCATGTCCCAGGGCCGCAAGAGTGACTAATAGAATTTGTAAAGGGTCAGTCAGTAACCTCTTCGCGAGCTGCCATGCAGCCTGCATTACATCAACAGCGTGTCGAAAATTATGAAATCTGTTGGCCTGATGATATGAAGACTCCAAAGTAAACAGCAATAAAAGCAACTTATTATTTTGAACTGATAGCTTACCACTTACAGCACAGTTACGCAAAAGAAGAAAACCACAATAAACTAGTTCCTTTGTTTGTAACGAGTGTGCTTGAAATGACCATGTATCCAACGAATTCCAAAGTCTGGATTCCATTTCGGGCGTTACACCCAAAAGTGAGGCAAAGTCTATACTTCTAATAGCTCTTGGAATTGTAGTAGCTTGCTGATTTAATTGTTGAGCGAACCGTAGATGTCGAATCATCATATACAAACTACCAAATGGCTCCTCCTCATACATCCAATATGTCATACGTGCGATACGATTTCGACAAATGTGAACAAGTCGCTGTAAATTAGTTAGCATCGACATAGCTATACTGTCATCACAAACCTGAGATTCAGTTAGTGCAATAGCATTAAAACAGGGAAAAAATCGCTGCAATATTGGGTTCAAATCCTTGTAGGGACCTGTCGGCCTATGAACTATTAGCGCTACACCTGTTTCAAAAGACCAAGGTTTGATAGTATTGGTAGTGTCGGGACCACTGACACTGGCAGTATGCTTCACTCCTACTCGCTCTCTGTACAAATGTAAGAGCAGTTGTTCTATGTCATCCAGTACAACTACTCGATCGAATAAATCAGAAAACTTAGTATCTATAACATCTTGAAACGGATCCAGAGTTACTCCTCCAACAAGAAAAAGTGAGGACATTCTATGTTTAGTTTAGCCCTTCAAAAGGTCTCAATATGATGGTTCTTAATAATATTATTACTAGACGGTAATAACAGCAGCAGCAGTACTAGTGAAGACTCGACCTCTTCTCCTCTCAAGCTATAGTTACATCGCCGGCTTCCAATACTTGATTCATAATGGCGTATGTTCAGGACTTTGCTCCAGTCAGGTCAAACTTTTGAAATCACTCTAGACGTCAGCCAAAGAGATGTCCGGTTTATCCCAGATATGTCCGAAAAGTGGACACGTGATATTCACGTGATAGTTGCAACACATCGCTCACAACTCATCTCCTTAACGGTAAATACCACCAGTATATGAAAAACGTGGAAGTCCCTTTCATCCTTCGAAAAAGTACTCAAGGATATTCCTCAGCAATCAAGTGAATGCTTGCTCGAGAGATTCTAGAAAAATTCTGAAATGCAAAGAATCAGAAGGAGATAGAGTTACACATAGCAACAGCAAGGCACTGAGGGAAGCGTGTAAAATCTGAAGCATCGACCTGTAGGGCCTTTTGTAAAATGGCATTGGATGACAGATGTATATTCCGCAGGTTGCAGTTGGACAGTGTATCCCACCAAGAGGTAAGTAACTGATTTGCTTTACATGTAATAAAGGTGACATTTGCATAGCTTGGAAAATTTCACAGGATAATACCAAAAGATTTTCTTATGTCTTCCTTGCCGAATGAAACTCGGAAAATACGCACTCTGATTGGATTTGAAGAATTCCATTTGAAGCAATCTCTTTTCTCTCCAAATGTTTAGTGTTACAATTTTGAGACTCAACTTTGTACACTTACCAGCTCATTTATCATAGATACTACCCCTTGATATGGTTTACCGACAGTCCAGCTGCCGGTATAGGTAAATATTACGCTCATTCTTAGAAGTTTCTTATGCAAAGGATCCTAGTGGCGCCATCACCTGTTTCACAGGATGTGCTACATTTTCCCTTCAGCTTTTATTTCAAAAGCCCAAGCTCCTTGTCGCTTAGTATGGAGACCTGTGAAAATACGAATCTAAGTGCCAAGAAAACTCAGCTTATTCTTCTATGACGTATATTATTCTAGAAGTTTTCTCCTCCGGAGGCGGTTAGAAGAATTCCAAGTAGGAATTCGCGTTCTAGAAACATCCTAACAATAGAATTTACCTTAGACAGAAATTCGTTGCATCGCAACATTACTAAAAGAATAACTTGGTAAAGGATGGTTGCAGCGCAATCATCACGATAAATACCACCTCGGCGCTAATCTTAACGGTGATCAGGTCATACTATAGAAAGCTGTATTGTCCACTATGCCTACTATGAAGGTTGCTAGCGTTCATACCTAAACGAGCCCTTTTGACATGCATGCTGGTAAACATGTTAACGTTAACTACAAGAAGAACCTGGTTAAACAGCACTTTTAATTTTTCCGCCATCCTTCCACTGAAATTACTGTTAGTGAACCTAGAATGTAATGTGGAAGGACTTTTAAGTGTCAAGAGGGTAATTTAATTGCTACATTAAAGACCTTAGCCATAGCTGAAATGTCCAGTATTCTAAACTGTCCATGCAGCTCTAAAAATTTTGAGTCGGCTATATGAAGCATATGACATTCACATGATTTACGCATGAAAATCGCACGCAAATCGCATCCATACTCCCGCTTGTTCTCTGTCCTGTTTAGGAAAGTGTAGAAACTGTAAATCGCAAAATAACCTAACTGGGAAAACGGAATGTTTCCCACTTGGGATACGATTCTGGTCTAACATAAGCTGCAATTATAGTTAGCATAGAAGCTAGTTCGAAAAAAAAAAAAAAACCATTTTTCTACAGTACGGCAAGTTAGCCACACGACTTCCGACACATCACCCTTTGTTTCTAACTGACTAGAACAAATAACAAGTAATACGGGTATTGGGCAAGAGCGAATAGTGTCTTCAGAGCTCGAAGAGCTTTTTCCAGCCAGCATCACTCTCCTTTTCTTACACCATTAAAATTCCATGATATAGGGTTTCCCACTTGCCCGACTGTAATATACTTACTCAGTTAGTATTTGAGTCTGAAGAGAGTGGAAAATGTTTTCTTCTATAGATCGTAAAGAGCGCTTTAGTCAAAATGCAAAGTCTTTGACAAATGAGCGTAAATCTAGTGCTCCTTCCACTAGTAGTAGTGCTAGGGCTTCTACGAGTGTACAAGACAAACCACAGTTTCAAAAGAACAAGTCTACCAACGATATCGGTTAATGGTAAGCCAGTTAGAAATAGACAGAATTCATTACCAGGCCAGGGTTCATCTACTGCTATTGATAGGCATTTCCGTGGTCACGTGCCAGAAGACTTAACATCAGCTAGTACAGGTATGTTCTCTGAGTGTATGTTTCAATCATCTCCAAAGGCTGGTAATGAATCATCGTCTTCGACACACGCCGCTCCTTCAAAATCTGATTGGATTGATCTTGAGTATTTGAAACGCAATCCTTCAAATTTATCTACTATCCACAAGACCAAACATCGAAACAGTCAAAGTGTGAACCCTTCCCATCCTCACAGCAAAGACATCCGGCAAGATCCTACTCGAGCACATTCGCTCCTGATAGAAAAAGGCTAGTCAATCAATTTTTAAGATCTGTGGATCCGGCTTCTTCCAATGATTCTACTTTAACAAAGGAACAGACACCATTTACTTTAACACCTTTTTCCGGTGTGGATCATGAGAACATCGATGTAAATCATAAAGGTTCTCTGAAAACCCTTATGTACTTAGATTTGGAACAATTACAACGGTGTTTGGTTAAACCGCCACCGATATCTATGGTGGGTCCTCCAGGGTCATCCTCCACTTCTTCAGTTTCTTCATCTTCAGTTATGCCGGAGGAAAGTTCATCTTCTTCGTCGAGTCTCTTTGGAGTTTCTGAAGAATCGTATATGCCACCCGAATTCGATGTCGACAATGTTGTCTATGACCTTAATAACGAAATATGGCATAACTATAATGAATTGGATTACTACAAAAACATGTGGCTACTCAGTTGCATAATTTTGAAAACGTCATTAAGCAAATTTTGAAAGGAATAATCATTAAGGATGAATTTGAATTCCAAAAGAGTATAAAGACATTCGATTCTCTAGTAATGGATCTCCGAAAACTGAAGCAGCAAGTGTTACTGATGTACGACTCGATCAAGAACAAGAGTCTCATGTCTTTGAGAACAGACTTTGACGAAAATATACAGGACACCTTCATCTCAAAACAAATGCTGCGGTAGAGGCCAATGTGCAACAATTGAGAAGTTTAGAGGATAGAATCGAGGTTTCAAAGAAAAATTGGTACAACAGAAGGACACTTTAAGGAAAATGGAAAGTTTGTTATCCTTAAAGGACGACATGTTAGCATCTCAAAGAAACACAAAATTAGCATATCAATATCGTTATATGGTTTTGATCTTGGGGTTTTACAGTTATAATCTTCATCTGTGTTTTGGGTAAACTTTTATTATGATATAGGCTAGGTTATTGTATTATTGGATATAGTTGTAATTAGTTACATGTAAACGGGCTAGCGAGCTTTAAAGGTGTTAATCAAGATGATACTCAAAGTAATATAAGAAAGACACAAGATGGCACCAAGGTATGTCTATGCTCGATAAATGAAATGACAATACAGACTTGAGAAATACTAACATGTTCTTATAATACAGTGTCGCCTTAATCAAAGTTGCTTCCAATACGGTTTTACCCATCAGAATCTTTATCAACAGAAAACAACTACTACAAAACAATTCTAAGGATACGGTTTTCATGCACCACTATTGTCAAACAATTCTATTGTGTGCATTAAGTCACCGTCGACTAGAATGTACCTTTCCAACCTTGATATGCAGAGTTTGGCCAATGATATAGAAACTGAGATTTTACTTATCGTGCACGAATTAACTTCACCAGAATTGATCCAAAATGTATTAAGAAAGATTAAGACTGGTCAATCCATGGATTGGCAAAAGATGTAATGCCTAAAATCTTCTCCAGTCAGGCTGAGCCCTTGGTGACTTCCTACATTCGATCAATTACAAGAATCGGTAAATTCAAATACAGATTGCACTTTAAACATAATTGGGAATTAAGTATCTTTATTGATAACATTAGGGCACTGGCTCATATTCGAGCATACCTGATGTTTAAAAGTGATATGTCCATCTTTCCACCAATAGTAGGACTACATTCCAAATCTAAGATCCTATTACATGAACATGTGAAAACTGAGGATTTCCCCAAGTGCTACAGGAAGAGGAAGAAGAAGTGATTCCAAATAATCGTGAGGTAACAGAACCTCCAGAAGAGCAGAAACCAAATTTGAAATTTAGATATAGTCCCGTAATAAGTCTGGGAGAATGTATTAATGTTCACGTCCTGCAAAGGCCACAGAGGAACAAGAGAGCTCAACAAGCGGTGTCCTAGAATAAAATCATCACCTTGAAGATGATGAAGATGGTGACAAGAGTTCGACTGCATTACTAAGGGGAGTATTTAGTATTAAAAGTTTTCTGATTCAAACGTCGAAGATCATCGCACGCGACGAACCTGCGCTTACACAACATGACACGCTCAAGAATGATTCACTTTTAAGAACAACTTCAGATGCACCCGTAAGCTGCTCTGGAAATATTCAAAAGTATCAATGTTAACCTCAGAAGAAATTGCAAAGGACGCCCGTAGGGCTGGTAACATTTTAAAGACAGTTTCTAACGAAAATAGATCGAAGGTTCTGTACAAAATTCATGATGAATTAAAGGCTCATAAGAATGCCATCCAAGAAGCTAACAAGCTTGACTTACAAACTGCAAAAGACACAGGATTGGCAGATTCATTGGTCAAAAGGTTGGACCTGTTTAAAGGTGATAAATTTGACACCATGCTTCAGGGTATTAAGGATGTCGCAGACTTGCCAGATCCCGTAGGTAAAATCAATTTTGCAAGGGAGATTGATGAAAACCTTACTTTGTACCAGATTACAGCTCCTGTTGGTGTCTTGTTAGTTATTTTGAATCCCGTCCGGAAGTTATTGCCAACATTACTGCTCTTGCCATTAAATCAGGAAACGCAGGCATATTGAAAGGCGGTAAAGAATCTATTAACACCTTCAGGGAGATGTCACGTATCATCGGTAGTACCATTAGAAAGAGTGAATCTCAAACAGGTGTCCCTGTTGGATCCGTTCAATTAATTGAAACTAGGGAAGACGTTTCTGACCTCTTGAGTCAAGACGAATATATTGATTTAGTTGTTCCTCGTGGATCTAATGCGCTTGTGAAAATATTAAATCCTCTACGAAGATTCCTGTCTTAGGTCACGCTGATGGTATTTGCTCAGTATACTTAGATGAAGATGCTGATTTGGAAAAGGCGAAGAGAATCGTTTTGGATTCGAAAACAAACTATCCAGCGGGTTGCAATGCCTTGGAAACTTTGTTAATCAATCCAAAATTAAACAATTGGTGTGATGTATTGGAAAACTTGGTTCGTAAAGGAGGTGTTACTCTACATGCTACACCAGCTGTAAAACAAGCCTATTTGGAGTCCTTAAAACAATCTGGCCATTTGGATGAAAAATTATTGCCAACCTTGTTGATGCTGATGAAACCAAGGACTTTGATGGTGAATTCTTATCTCTGGATTGCGCTGTAACCTTTGTCTTCGATACGCGGGAGGCCATCCAACACATTAATTTGCATTCCTCTAGACATACAGATTCTATTGTCACAGAAAATAAGTCAAATGCTGAACTTTTCTTGAAAGGTGTAGATTCAGCAGGTGTTTACTGGAATGCTTCTACAAGGTTTGCTGATGGTTTTAGATATGGTTTTGGTACTGAAGTTGGTATTTCCACTTCTAAAATACATGCACGTGGACCAGTAGGTTTAGATGGTCTTGTAAGTTATCAATATCAATTAAGAGGTAATGGTCAAGTTGCAAGTGATTATCAAGGTGCAGGTGGTTCCAGAGCTTATGTTCATAAAGATTTGGATATCAGCCAAGTATCCTTGTAATGATAAATATATATAATATACCTTAATGCCTCAAAATCTCTTATTACATATTTATGTGTATTTGTAGCGAAATCCCCATGTTCAGCGTGTATCATTACAATCCTAAGGAATCTTCTTCATTCACCAAAATTGGCTCATGGTTCTCGTCGGAAAATGGATTAGAAGAAATGTTTACATAGTTGTCATCACTAAAAGGATCTGCGGATGCATCATGTAATTCACCATGTATACCTCTCTGTTGTGTGGTATCATACATTCTGATGATCCTTTCTTGTCCACCTTCCTCACTTTGAGAGAAAGCAAATCCTCTTTGTTTCTTCATCCTTTGAACCTGTCTCACTTTCCTAATAGCACTCTGAAATTGTTGTGCATGGGGTCTATAATCACTAATGTTAAACTTTTGCATTTCCTGGACCACATGGTAGGCCTCAGGGGCATACATCCTTCTATAGTATTTCCACAGAAAGTCTCTCATCAATGCAAATACAGTTAGCACTATGAACATTAGCCAAAAGACCCCAGATGAGTAAGTATGAGAAACAACACCATAATATTCTCTGGATATGTTTGCGTGCGGAAAGATCGCAGCATATATTGGGAAAAAATAATCCAAAGAATAAACGATCCCGGTATGGCTACAAAGGTAAATTTAGTCCACTGATTGGTAACGAGAGCAGCTTTCCTAAAACAATCGCAAGACTTGTAGTAAAACAGCTACACCCCAAGACCAATGATCAGCAACTTCACCATGTTTGTTCAATACTGCACCATAACGGTAAAATAAAATCGACCCCACATATATGACACCCGAATGATAAAATCCATTCATAATCCAGCCCCAAAATATAGTTACTGAAAAGAATTGACCCTTTGGCCTAATTTGTATAATTGGGGATAACGCTCTAATAGACGACTACTGACAAATTGATCGAAAACTCCAATTACAAATGGTGGTAGAACGGTAAAAATACATTGTAAAATGTGAGAGTCCATGATTCCATTATAGATTGTCCTGAGAATGCATTTGAAAATCCGTACCAAAATTGGGTCATGTAAAGTGCGATATTCTTGTAAAAGGAGTACAAAATGGACATTGAAATTCTTTGGTAAGACCATGAACCATGAACAAGTAGCAACTTCTTTAAATATTTGAATTGTCCAATTGCAAAATCGGCAGATCTAGATGCCTGCATACCTTCCTTACCACTGATACCAACACCAACATGAGCTGCTTGAATCATACTAACGTCATTAGCACCATCACCAATGGCTAATAACAAGGAAGAGGATTTCCTTTTACCATTTTACCACCAAAGCTTTCTGTAAGGGGATACACGACAACATATGACAGCTTTGCACATTTTCCCTAGAGTTAATAGATAATCTTCTAGATCAGGCTCTAAAGCAAATCCTAAAGACTTACCATCAATTACGAGAGCTAAAGTATCCATTTCTTGGGGTGAAATTTTATGTTCATTTATTGCATCTAATTTTTCAATCATGTTATCACTCGTCTTTTCTTTAGTTTCTTCGTTGATGACTAAAAGATTCATATCTTCACTTAATAAACGGCAACTCATACCAATGTTAATAGCTGTTTCTTGTCTATCACCAGTCAAAACCCATATTTTAGCCCAGCTTCTTGTAGAGTGTGAATAGTTTCAGGAACACCGTCTTGCAATTTGTCTTCAATAGCAGTAGCACCAAGTAAAATAAATCTTTTCAATCAGTTCAGCAGCATCATCAAGTTTCTGTTGTCTATTATCTAAAGAAGTTGCCGCAGACTCGTATATCTTACACCATTCGGTATATTCAGTTTCTCCTATATCTTTCATGGCAACACATAAGGTTCTGAAACCTTCTGAAGCATACTCTTCTAAATGTCTTACGGTGCTATCTACGTAGGGATTATTTTCACTAGCCAATCTATCCATGATAACAGTGTCAGCACCTTTACAATAGAGTTTAATGGAACCTTCAGGTGTTCTGAAAATAGCGCTCATACGTTTTCTACTGGAGTTAAATTCACATATCTTTAGGAGTTCGAAAGTTCTCTCCTCACCAGTCTCTTCAATGGAAACCACAACAGAACTTGGCTTACGAATGACGAACTTATAACCTAAGAAGGCACCACCTTGAACCAAAGCACCTTCATCGGGAGACGCAGCCTGATATTTGACTGATCCATCACCTTGAATTTCGGGAATCACAGTATGGCATGTAGCAAGTAATGTTAAGAAATTTTCAATCAAAGGAGCCTCATCATTTGCTGGATCATGCAATCTTTCATTTAAATCTTCAAATTTTCTGTATCCAACTTCAACTCCGTCTTCGAAGGTCGCATTTTTATCTTCTGGTATTGTTTCAATATAACAACGTCCTGCTATAGAACAAGATTTGAATTCCATCACATTTCGAGTTAGTGTCCCTGTTTTATCGCTGAAAATGTATTCAATTTGGCCTAATTCTTCTACTAACGATGAAGTACGTACCACGGTCGGAGTATCAGTTTCTTCGTCATACAGATCAAGATCAGAAGAAATCATAAACGCCTGGTAATACTTGATAACTTCAACAGTAACAAAAAGTGAAATAGGGACTAAATTGGAAAATAGAATCCAAAATGTCAGTAAGTCTCTGAAGAAAAGACCAGCTTTATTAGTCCCCTTCAGATATAAATAAGACAAATGCTTGGAACCCGCAGTACTCATAATGACATTTCCTAATGCCGAAATCAAAGATAACACTACCAATACCCCGAAAAGAACAGTAATTTGTAAATTAATAATGCTTTCCACAGCTGTTCTTTTAATTGGAGTTGCAGTTGCATTACGCATCAATTTTGTTTCATGTCCAGAGAAAACAACTATTCCAAACATCCAAGCAGTATTCCTTAAAGTGGCACCTCTTAGGATCATTTGGTCGGGAGCTAAAGGAATTTCCTGGTCATTCAAAGTCAAAGTTCCTTCATAGGTATATAAACTAGAATTGGGCTGTTCAGACTGTATATGTCCTTGAATCGATCCTAAAGTTCTCACATCAATATACTTGGAAGTCTCTGGTCTGGATTGCTTAATTTTTAAATTTGTTTCACCATCCAAATTCGCAGTTTCAATATAACACAAACCTTCCGGTTCTGAAGAAGAAAGAATGATCATATCAGCTGGAATAGACTCTTCGGAATTAACCTTGACTATGTCACCAACACGAATATCGATCCATCTTTTCTGTATGAGCCCACCATCCAATTCGGAAAATACTTCAGTCTTCGCATTGTTCAATTCGTTATCTGAATGGACTCTCTTTATATCTTCCACACATTCCTTGATAGCAGAAACAATTAATACTACAAGAAGAGTGCCTACTGTAGTATATCTGTTTGTGGGCGACACATGAGGTACCTGTTGAACAACCGATGTGAAAAGAAAGAAGAGATTGGCATACTTTGAAAATTCTTGGAATAAAAATTTTGGTAAAAGGTAGTTGCATTGTATTTTGTAGTGGAGATATGATTATCACCATAGCCTAATCCATCATTAGCAATACTATCATTGATATGAATCATACGCGGACCAGTTTCATTGGCGAAATCAATGGGCTTCCTTAAAATATACCGATTGAATAATATCTTAATGTCAAACATATTTCTAGATTTCGCATATGTTCCATGATTATCGTTGTTATTGAAATCTGCCATTTCAAAACTTTGATATCTTTTCTTGTTCATACCTAGCCTATCTCTCATCTTCTCAAGAAAATTGGTGAAGATATTACCACCACCTATACGTGAACCATGTCTTGATTCTGTAAACCTTTCATCGTTCCATGTGGCGGCAGTATCATCCATGAAGGGATTTCCTGTAATATCATTC
Organism: Zygosaccharomyces sapae; assembly: GCA_900465325.1. Classification (NCBI taxonomy): domain Eukaryota; kingdom Fungi; phylum Ascomycota; class Saccharomycetes; order Saccharomycetales; family Saccharomycetaceae; genus Zygosaccharomyces; species Zygosaccharomyces sapae. Next base: position 23,955 of record UEGL01000043.1, on the reverse strand, counting down.
TCAATGTTTTCATCACGATCCAAATCAATTGTTTCCTGTGGAAATAAATAGTTAGCATTATAGCGATTACTATCGTCATGGAGTAAAAATCTGGGAGAATTTTGTTCTTTTGTTGTTCCGGTTGCTGTCCTGTTGGAGGTGGGTCACTTAAAAATCTACATCAAAAGGACATCTTCTTCCCCTTCATATCTCGATAGAGGAGCAGACATCACTGGTTCAATTTTGGATCCTCCGCCTCAATTTCAACAATTCTGTACACATTAGTTCTGTGTGCTAACATGTATTGTCCTTAGCTTTATGGCACATCATGTAGTAAGGTTAGAAAATAATAATCACGTGATGTAAATATGGTTCTAATGTTAGTTACGGTACTGAGAACTATTATGGATAATATCGAGTTTGTTTATTCAGCCACCATTAGCATTCCTAAGGTAGATTCTTATGTACTTTCTACCTTCATCAACGAAGTTTATATTTGAGAAGGGATACTGTACATTGTTTATTTAACAAATTATGAACATCCTAAACTCATTGATAAAAATAATTCTAATTTACACAGAATGAATGGATTAATCAATAAATATGCAAGTTTATTGGTTATGATATGTACGCGAGCTCAAAGAGAAGTTTCTTGACGAGCAGGATTTTGTTCTTGTTCATATTCAATTTCAACCTTTGGTGTTCTTCTCACAGGCACCTTCTTCTGTTTCTTAGTAGCTTTCCCGTCATCTTCATCACTAGATTCATCACTACTGCTACTTTCCTCGTCACTTTCATCTTCATTGTCCTCATCACCAGATCCTTGTAGCCATTTCTCCAAGTCCTCCATTTCAACCAAGTCTTCTTCACCATCATCTTCAACATATTCAACTTCACCTTCGTCACTATCCTCCTCCTCATCTTCTAGTTCTTGGTCACTATGAGCTTCATTTTCGTCTTCCATATGACCCATAACCTTTTCCAAATTTTCTCATCAACATTTAATGGCTTGTCACCATAAGCACCACTTTTCAATCTATCCAAAGCTCTTTTCAATGGATTTCTCAATTTTGCAGCAGCCAATGCTTTTCTTTCTCTATTCTCCTCTCTCCTCTTTACCTTAGGAGCAACACCAACGTAGTGTCTCTCCTCCTCTCTAAGTGCCATACGTCTTTCTGTAACAGCAACCTGAATCAATCTTGTCAATCTTTGCTTACACTTGTATATTAAAATTTATTCCAATAGATTAAATGATCATCGATTTGTTCTAGAGCTTTTGAATAGTTCTTAGACAATTTAATCCTCTCCCAAAGTTTAGCTGGTGTATGTGCCCTTTCAGCTGTCTTCATGTAAAGATACAATCTGCCGTTCACATTCTTGACAGTAGCATATTTTGAATTTGCTAGGGGACATGAACGTCTATTGCAAAGACCAGTAACATTATATTCGTTACGACAGAAATTTTGATTCTTATCTGTCCGTATTTTATAGGAACAAAACTGATTGTTAATCAGTTGCCAAATAATATCATCGGACATAATGAACTCAGGCTATTTTAAACAAGGACTTAGCTATCCACCGCTATGTCTGATTAGAGTTACTGTTCTTGTTATGTCAGTGAGGTAGTAGCTCATCTCATCTCATCTCATCTCATCTCTCCAATACGAAAATTTTTCATTTGAAAATTTCGAACCGTGACAGCACCGGCGACAGCGTCACTAAATAATAATAATAATAATAATAATAATAATAATAATAAAAATAAATAAATGCAATATTTTTTATACAAAAGTTTGTTATTTGCTTTTATTTGAGATGTTCACGACTTGGGTCATCTCTTCATGCGATAGTGCTGTAAGATAAACACATTTACTGAGTAGCTCATGATCTACAGGAAAATTGTAAAATTTGGACCATTGAACTCTTTGGATGAAATTTTTGACTATTTGCACGTTTGTTTCGAATTTGTTGTAATTAACTACCTGATTCTGCTTTATCCAGGTTCTTTTTCATTATTCAAAGACAGATCAGATAAATAAACCACTATAAAAGGAGCACAACCTTTTATTGGATCAATATTATTGAGTAGTTTTCGGATGTAAGAGTAATTTCTATCCAAAGATGGCATTTTCTTCAATTCCCCAGGTGATAAGATCACCCGGTTCTATCAGTCTCCATGCCTCGATGCATTTTTGCACTGTTGTCGAATTCAATGCCAGAACAATTTCCATTAAAGTATTGTAGTTTTGGAAGGACTTGCAATGATCCGCTACATGAATAAATCTCTGGATAGTATTTCTTTTTAGCCTAATGTCCGAAGTTAATATAATCTCAGAAATTATCCAGTCAACAGTAAGATTAAATCTTGCAATGGCAAGATCTACGCCAGATAATGATTCATTTTGTACCAACAATTGTAACCAACTAGTCACAGCGGGTCCTCTATATGTTATGTTCACATCTAGAAGATCTTTCCAATCAACCTCACTCAACAGTTCTTTTCAATTAAGGTCATTTGTTGGGCAATTGATAAAGAATCATACATCAAGATAAATGGTATATGCTGTCCGCAATTGTTCACCAATAAATTTGGATCCCTGATCTCATATTTTTCAACAAATCCTTTGCCTGTAATGTTATGTTTCCCTGTTTATCAGAGTTATTTTTCTCTTCCATTGGTGTATACGGTATATTCATAATAGTCCGCCTCCTAGCTTCAATGAGTAGGGATTTCCGCTTATTACCTACATTTGGTGGATCACCATTCACATCTGAAATACCTAACATACTCACTTCACGAGCGAGAAGTGAGGCACTTGAACCTTGTCTTGAGGACTCTTTGTCTTCAGAATCCTGTTTTGTATTTTCCTTAGACTGTTTATATGTACCTTCAAGTTTCATTAGAGCCACGTTGACAGGATCGTCCACCTCAGACTCCTGAGAGATATTGTTCCAATCAAGTGTGCGCCTCGATTCAGGAGATGATATCTTAGATACGTCCTTATGTGTGTTATCAAGTGTATCTAAGAACCTTTCCATGTTGTTATTATTACTATTCTCTTTGTGAGCATGCTCAAAGTTTTCTTGGTCCTTCTTATCCTTTGAAGGAGTATCATTATCTAGTTTACTATCATTATCTCGGGAACTATTGTCATCCCCTTTAAAAATCTGTTTTTAGAGCTTCAACATTTTGTCTGGTGATGCGTAATCTGTACCCTCATTCTCTGGAGCAAAAGATATTTACTACCCATACCATCAGCTGTTGATTCAGGGCCATTTTGTGGACCAACAGTGGAATAATTGAACGAAGAATCTGTAGATTTTGGGGTTCTAGAATATTGTTAGGGGCCAAGTTCTGATTATTTTCGCAGCTTCAGAAGTATTCTGTTGATAAATGCTTCCACAATAGCTTTCGAAGGTATCTGTACCAAAATCAGGGTGATCACTGGAAATGGATTTGATACTAGGGGTAGCGGAGAGATGAAGGTGGTTGGGATCTTGTATTTTATTTCTGGGAGTACCCTTAGCAGAAGAAAATAACATGTCAGTGTCTACACTTGTTGTTGTCGACTTCCTATTTGAAATACACTGTTCAATTTCGAATAACTCTGCCTCTTTTCTCGAAGTTCCCTGTCTTTAGTGATATAATCTGGGTCTTCACCAACACGTTGGGCAGCAGACCACATACTCTCTCGAGGATATAAAGATGTAGGCGTTCTCTTTTACCCAAGCTGACTCTACCACTAGCCTTCCTTACTGTAGTAATAGGTTGATTGCTGTTTATATATTCCTCTTCAGTTTTATTATCCCTGTATTTTCAACTTCTTTTCTCATATGATGATCCGGGTCGTTTTCTTCATGTCCCTCTTCATTCTTATTTCTACTAAGATATTTCTGATCATTCTCTGCCTCACTTTCACCTCTACCTCCCTCATTATCTCCATTGTCGCATTTTGGGAAATCTTGAAAATTAGAAGGTAAATAGCCACTATTATAGTTATTAGTGCCGTCATCATCACGATAAATTATTTTTGGTCATTTGTTGTATTTGTTGTCACAAACGATTCCAATGATTGAGTGTCTTCCCTTTCCAGCTTGTTTTCATTTTCAAAAGTGAATTCTTGAAGGTTAGAATGTGCATCTTTTCTTTTCACAGATCGACTTTCTTCTGGATATATCAACGATAATTTTTGTTCTTCTTCTAGCTGCATATAAATTGTCATTGAAAGAGCTAGAAAGATCAGAATCATAAGACACATAGGATAGCGTGGAAGTTCCATCATTGTAATTGCCGTCTTGCGAGGTTTCGTGGTGTTCCTGTAAATTAGGCAGTTGTTCCTTGGAGAGCGAAATACGCCGGGGAGATTGAGAGTTACGTAATTTTCTTGGCATTGAAAATGAAGATACAGAATCAGAACGTGATGACAAACCAGATTCATTTTATTGCTGTCATTTACACCTGACCCATGAAATACTAGTCTTTGAGGACCTGTATCATCTAATCTCGGAGTTCCATCTCTTTCCAGTATTTGGCTTGAAATACTAAGCCTGGATTGGGGGCGTTATTCATAAAAGGTACAGCGCTTTGTACTCGACGTCTTTCAACAGCAGCAAACGATGGTGATGATATAAGAGTCTGGTTTTGCTGTTGCTGTTGTTGTTGTCTGTGTTGAGTTAGTGACCTGGAAAGGGAAAAACAGAGTTTGCAATAGAGTTAACTGTTTGGTAAAGGTTCAAATTGTCCATCGCACTGAATTGTATAATTTCATCGACTCTTGATTGATTATTTTCTGCATTTCTCCTAATCGGAGACGGTATTTCTTCAGTATGCGCTACGGTATCATTAAGCTCTTTAATTAGATTGTTTTCCAGTGTAACTAAATACTCCACTTCTTCAATAGTTCTAGCACTTAACAAATCGAATTTAGTTGAAATCAAATTCTCCATCTCCTTGGGTGCGAAATTTCTATCTTCTAAGGAACCGATGGATATCACGTATTTTACAAAATTGACCATCTCTTGTTTACCATTCCCATCTCCCGTTGCCCCGTTTTTCATCAGTGAGGACGGAGATGTCGCATCGAAATCATTGTGTTTGGAAAAGGAATGATTTTTCTTCCACTTGTTCAGAAGTCCCAAAGCACCATGGTGCATCATTGAACCGCGAAAATTTGATGAGGCTCTTCCAATACTTGCGGATCTAGAAGTTCGATGTTTTATTATATTCGACGTTCGATTTATTCCAGTGACTTTACTCCAACTAACGGACCTTCCTACATTGCTTTTACTATGATTCTGAGAACGTGGATTCTTCACAGAAAAATCGGTTTTTGTCTTCTGGTAGCTGCAGTATCAATTCCACCTTTTAGCAGGTGTAGGAGGTATCACTTTATCAATTCCAGGCGTGGATGGATATTCTACATCTTTCATTACTGTAGATACCCTTGTTAGCTTGGATAATCGATTCAATTTTTTTTCTTGCCCTCCAAAGGATCTTCATTAGATGGTGCCAAATTAGGAGCGTGATCAGCTACATCTACTTTTCGATCTACATTTTTACATTCGAATTATCTTGCGGGAAAAGAATCATAGATGCAGTACGAGTGTCCTTTTTCCTCTTATCTCCTGGGAAGGTGTTGGAAGCCGAAACACCTCAGAACTTTTGTAAAGTGACAGAACACTCTGGTTTCTAAAATTGGGACTCGAACTGCCTTGAATCGCGTAAGTGCTCAATTGACTATCCCTTTTTTCAACTCATCCAATTCAGTAAAATCTTTAATTTTGTAAAAGCCCATAATTCATCTTCTCCTAGGGATCTTGGTTCACCCAATTTTAAATTTGTCCAAACCTTTTGGTACAATGGATCCATGATTTTTCAAATTAAGCATAGTACACCGTACAATTTTGGGTAAATCTTGTAAATTTAGATTCAGGAATCTGATAAATTGCAACCTTAAATTGACATCCACCAAGAAATCTTGAACGAAGTAGTTTAAAATCCAATGTCTCAGAAGAACAAATGTTCGCACAAGTGCAATTTCTCCAATTTTTTTCGCCTGAATTGCCCAGCTCTACCATTCATTATCTCGTTGATACACCAATGGAATCTTGAAACTAATAATTCTTCCAATTGTACTGGGGACATGAAGTTTCTGTATACGAGGAAAAATCAGATATAACCGTATAATCAACAGCATCTATCGGCGAGGATAAATCTACAACGAGGGCCACTAAATCGGCATTTAAAATTGATCTCTTCCCTTTTAGACCATAAGTCTCTCTGTATTGGACAACATTACTAGTCGGAGCAGGATAGTAATCTGGGCCACTGAACACATCCATCTCCAATCTTTAGAAAGCGAAAGTAAAGATATTAATAAAAGCCCAATAGTATTCCCCAGATACAGATCTTGTCCTCGAAAGCTTTATAGTTCTTCCTTTGTTATGGACAAACATCGGTATTCTTTGTTGATCTTCATTAGACTACAGCACAGCTAAACTCACTTTAAACGATAGAAGTTCGAGTAATACTATGATAGTAGTAATAATAAGATATGAGCGGTTAGGCATGTATCAGATGATTTCGAATATTACGAAATCAATTCCTGGCATCACAAATCATCTAGAGAAACTGTTTGAGGCGGAAAGGAAAATCCTTATAAATTCTGTCGAACAAGTGATAGTTCGTACAAAATACAAATCCTGGCGCGGATGCTATGTTGAAGTTTTAAGGAATTGTATTCCACCATACTTCTGAAATTTTTTAAAAGCAGATTTACAGTCTTATCTACTAGATGTTTTCGTATTTGCCCTCAACATTGTATGTATGATGATAGTGACAGGATGATTTTACGCAACGGAAGTCTCCTTGATGACAGCAGTGAATATATAAAGTGATTTCTGACAATTCAAAATAAATTATTAGATAACCAGTTTCGAGCATGTATTCTATAAGGGCTTGTAGTTCGTTAATTCCTCTTTCTTTTAGGGTTAATAGGAGGTTGTCAGAGTACCACCTAGGAACAGCATATTGGTCGGGCTTTTTAAAAAATATAAAGATATTTGCTAGGAGTGCTTTCAATCTCTTCTGATGGGTTTTAAAACGATTTGAACGCTAGCCAAGATCTTCATTTTAGACTAGTTTCACCTTGCTTTTTCTTAAAACGTTTTTCTAGTATAAATCTGAAAAAATTTTGATCCTGGAGATGAGCTACGATAAGGATCCCTTTACAGACATAACGAAGTATCAAAGCTGAACAGAAAGTAGCAATTTGGCTAGCATTGGACTCTTTCAAAACTATAGATGTTAATCTAATCTCAAACCAAAATTCCGTGATCTTCTACAGAATTTTTCTCTTTTTGCTTATAGGTTTGCTAAATCATCAGTAGACTCATCCCATTAACTTACGCTCCAATTTCGCAAATATGGGGCTTTCAAAATTGGTTCACAAGTATAAATATCCAAATCCTAAACATTTCCATTCGGCTGACGCTTTCGCATCTGCTTACAAATCTCCGGAAGAGCACCCCATAGAAATATGCATTGATATTGAATCCCCACCATGTGTCTTATATGGTTCAGCAACCGAATCTTCTGGTTCGTTACTTAGTGGACTGCTTTCACTAAGAGTTAAGAATCCATATGATAGTATGCAGACAGGGGGTCTGTGACGCCTGTTACCAGTGGGGAAAATAAGAGGAAAAGCACCGTGGGTGTCAACTTGTCGAATGCATTTTCGAATCTTTCAGTATCAAACTCTCAGCCTGCTTCATTATCTCCGGTACCCTCTAGTAATTTACAGATTATGGCTGGATATACAAAAGTTACTGTAACTTCCGTTATGTTAACCTTGGTGCAAAAGGTACATTTTCATAAGCCGTTTATGGCGGATCTACACTCGATTCAAACATGCATGAATTGCCAGTCAAAGACTACAAACCTTAAAAGTTGGGATATTCAAAAAATTCTAAGGATTTACCAGTGGGGAAGTATTCTTTTCCTTTTCTTGTTTGATTTCGGGCTCACTTCCAGCAAAGGCAGCATTGGGATCGAATTCGGAGACTCAAATTAAATACGAATTATGTGCTGTGGTTACTTATAAGGATCCAAGAAGGGCACTGGCCCTCATCAAAAGGATCAACTTTACAGTTAGTTATGCCTGTGCCGGTCACTAGGAGCTTACCAAGAGGTCCTGATAAAAATTCTCTGAGGGTTTTTCCGCCAACAGAATTAACTGCTACAGCGGTTTTACCAAATGTCGTTTATCCTAAATCGACATTCCCTCTAGAAATGAAAATTGAAGGTATATCTGTAGGTGATCGAAGGTGGAGAATGAGGAAATTAACGTGGAGAATCGACGAGATAACTCGTATAAGGAATCATGCTTGTGATGTTCACAAACATGAATTGAGGAAACTGGAAAAATCAGTTAAGGAGAAAGAAGATCATAAACCGAAGAAGCCGAATAATGGGTTGAGGAGATATGGAGATCAGGCTCCTCAAGTGAGAGTATCTGTCAGTACCCCAGATAACACACCTTTACCCCTGGTGCCAGAGATTCCAGAGCCTCAAGGGCAAAATAGAAGTGACAATGCACCTGTCGGTGATCAAGATCGAGATGCTGATGATGAAGCTCAGACAGGTTTCGTTCATCCTGATGACGATGCGTTGAGAACTGAGATTATTTTGCATCAACAGAGATTAAGAGAACAACAGTTACAGCAAGAATTACAGAGTGATTCGAATCTTTTCACTGAAGAGGTAAGAACTGTTACTAAGGGAGACATGAAAAGCGGTTGGAAGACCGACTTCGATAACAATGGTCAAATTGAACTTATCACGGAAATTGATTGTATGCCTCTAAATTCTGGTGTTACCAATCCAATAACTAGTGTTTCTACCACTAAGCCTCAAGAGGAATATATTAAACAACAAGCCAACGTTGCTTGTGATATTCAGGACCCTTCATTGGGTATTTATGTAAGTCATATTCTGGCAGTTGAGGTTGTTGTGGCGGAAGAAGCATTACAATACACAAACGGACAACCGGTAAAAAGTCTAGTGCCCCAGAAACAGCTCAGATCAAAGGTTAGCAGAATTATCCCCTATGTTAGCTGCTAGAAGTTCTAGTAGGCAGCCAGCTATAAATTCTGAAGAGGTAAGACAATTCCCATCGGGAAACAGCAGTCAATCTTTGGGTAATGGTAAAAATAATTCTGATGGATTTATACCTCGAGTGGTAAGTGTACCAACGGGAGCAGCTCGGGTTCTAAGAATGCAATTTAGAATACACTTAACCGAAAGATCAGGTTTAGGTATTTCATGGGATGAGGAAGTTCCTCCTATTTATCAAGATGTTAAGATGCTTTCACCCCAAGTTACGCCAGCTCTGTATCCAATACCCTATCCTTAGGAGCACATCTCCTCTGGCAAATAATGAACCTACTCGTTATTCAGAAAATGATGTAGTTCCTCTGATGTCAAGTGTACTTCCCACACCACCTGTTGCCCATCATCACGATTCTTCTAATTCCTTAAGAGGAATAACTACAGTACAATCACCTCAATTAGATTCCGTGGTAAGCATACAAGGAAACGTCCCTTCCAAAACAATGCTTTAACTCCACATGCTACGAGGGATATTAGAATCAGGAGTATAACGGAGTTAATGGATTCCGATCGAATAACGCAGTGAAAAGTTTAGGTAGAGAATAAACGGAAATTATTTACATATTATGTTGTGTGGTCGCATTTCAGGTTTGTCCGAGATAAGTTAGATGGAAGTTCACATCTATTTTATTCATAATATTTGTGCATTCATAAGGTATTAATTCGATTTAATTTGCTTAATTTACTTTAGACACAGGGAATTTGTCAATAGTCGATTGTGGTATAATTCAACTTCGAGTTTTGCGAAAGTGTTTCATGGCATTCTGTGCTTATCAGAGATGTACCAGTGCGGTAACCAATCCAAGTATTGGAAATCAGAAATTGCACCTTCCATACCGAAGGAAATTGGTCCATAATAAAAGAAGCATCCAATGACAGAAATGCCAAATAATGCATAGATAGTGAGTCTTAACAATTGGTTACTTCTAGTGACAGACCAGCTTTTAAACCAGCATCGAAAATGTAGGATAGAACAAGTAATGCAAAATATAGCGCTGGTAAATAATGGTGCGCATATGTAACTCTGGACATGATCACAAATGGTACAAAATGAGTTCCCCATGCTAACATGGGGAAAACACCACCGATCAAAAATAGATTGAAGTCACTAGGCTTGCTCAAGTCATTGTATTGTCTTTGCCATCTCAAGACTAAGAGGACAAACAGTACAGCAAATAACACAACAGCGACACTTGAAGCCCAGGTAGAAAGAGGGGTACCTAGTAAAAGTATCTAATGTTATCGTCACCCCAGCCACATAATCTTAAACCAACATCCAAGGTAGGCCATTGCCATGCCGCAGATGTTAAGTGGTCCAACTTGTCGGTTTCTGGGATTAAAGCATTGTTAGTGGCCATCATAGCTAGATTCAAATGGATGAAATCTTTGAAGAAATTAGTCTTTGGAAATTTAAAACTTTCAGGTCTTGGAGGTAATAGTGCATTTTCATGACTTTCGACATTCCACCAAGTTCTCTTATCTCTTCTGAATGGATCTTTCACACAAGCAACTTCAGATTGTCTGAACCCCATTCAGGTAGATGTAGACCAGTTTGAGCCAGATAACAATTCAATGCAGGGTTTCTGATACGGAAAGAAGTAGTCAAAGGATGGATCTTAGAAGCATCCTCTGGTCCCTCTGGTCCATAACTTCGATTACCCAGTTATCCTTGTAATCACCAATTTCAGAATTTCCGTAACCAGAAACTTCCCATGCGTGTCTAGATAAGGGTGCCGGAATAGGATGAGTGTGTAAGTTCCTACCGGTATTAATATGGACCAATCTGTATTCAGTGTTATCAGTAATGTATTCGATATCAGTTTCGTTCTCATTGTAACGTGGCAAGCCTCTAGGTCTATCAAGTTGCCACAAGTTGTTACCGTCTTTGAAACCGTAGCAAGTAACTTGTTGTTGATTAGAGCCCTCCGGGAAAGTTTGGATGTGTGAATGCAGTAAAGAACCACCCAAAGCTTGATTCTTAATGGCGACACGAGATGAGCCTAGTGCAACGTCCTGGGACCTTCGCCGACTTCAGTTCCTTGTAAGTTGGCTTGGAATAAGGATGGCATGTTGGCGTCACCAGTACCAGAGTGGCTTAAAAGGTCAAAGTGAACTTTGAAACATGTCATAAAACAGCCGATGGCACTAAGATCAAACAAACAATTCTAGCTAACCAATGGAAAAAGTAAATCCTCCAAGACATTTTTTATCGGCCAAAACATCCATAGTTCACCAACGGTGTAAATACCAACCACGGTAATGATGAAAAGACCTACCATTTTGACGGAAATCGTGCATCCAAGGGTGATACCAGTTAAGGTTAACCACTTCCACCACTTTCTCGAAAATGGTTTGTTTCTATAACTGTGGTAAGTAACAAAACAGTAAAATGAGGCCACTGTAAAGAACAAGAGCATGGAGTCTAACAGAATAAATTTTCCTAGAGTTGTAAAGGAATTCTCGAATAAAACCATACTAGTAAACAACCATACTGTTGGTAGAGAGAAACCAATTGATTTAGCAGTAAAGTACGCCAATGGAACACACAGAGCAGAGAAGGCAGCATTGAAAATTCTCATTTTAATGAAATCAACCCACTCAGGATAAAATTCCCCTGACGTAAAGTCATAGGACCCATTGTAACCAGCCAGGTATCCCGACAAACCAACAAGCATCTTTCCTAATGGTGGATGCACATCGTGATAGAATTCATGTCTTAAATAATAAGATCCAAACTTACCAAAGTGAGCCTCATCCCAAATAACGCGATTGTTGGCACCGATTTTATACATTCTAATGAAAATGCCAGTGCTGTGAAAATCAAAGGCATTGCCCACGCTTCTATCTTTGTCAATGGATCTTTTTCTGGCAGTTTTTCCTTTGAATAATCTTCTTTTTCATCTAAAAATTCATCGTCATCGCTATAAATCTCTTTCCTGCTCTTCAATCCGACATCATCTCCCTTGCCTCTACCTTCAAAACCCGTAGTAGAAGGCATTTTCTCTTCGAATTGATTCCCTAGATTGTTAATTCCTCGACCAATTCTACCTAGGTTCAAACCTTTACTCTACTGAGGTGGTACTAGTAGTCAAGGAGTCTCTGAACTCTTGCCGTATTTATTATTTTTCTAAAATCAACGTGTTCAAATTTTTTTTTTTTTTTTATTTACGTGTTCAGATCACGAAAAACGATTTTTCGCGACTAGATTGTGGAGTTTAAAATCATGTGCTCCTCACGTGCCATTAGAAAGTATACAGTGGAATATATCACTCTTATTATTATCTTCAATACTATTATGGTTATTAGTATTGCGTTAAATTTTCATAGCTTTTAAATGGTTCCAACAAAGTTGAAGGTTTTTCTATTGATATTCAATGGGCCTTTGAATACGATTCTATAACGAATACGCAACCGTAGCTGAGAATACTACCAAGTGTAAGACCCGTTGAAACGAAAATATTGGTAAAACCTCCAGCTGATTCTTTTCATCATCAGTTGTTAATGCTTCTGGTACTTTCATGAAACTAATAGAAATTGCATGACCGTTGGTGAGACCAAAAAGAATTGTAACAATGTGTATAGTAAATCTTTGAGAATGGGGAAGACATATGTTCGTCAGAGTTAATCTTACTAAAGATGAAAAACAATGGAACAAAAAGAATACGCAGCAGCGAGTATACAAAGATCTTAAACGGCGTAAATTGTGGAGCACGAAATTGTGGCCAGTCTGCAACGATACGACCATAAAGATCACCTAAGTTCCAAACGGTGAAGATAAATGGGATAAATTGAGAATTAGTTAACGGTAAACCCTTTACGAGTACAGTTGATGCAAAACGGGGAAAATTAAAGTGACAACAAATGTGGTAAAATAGACAATACCAAATATTTTAATTTGTTGTAATGTACACTGAATGGAACATGTGAGGTGATATGGTTCTTCGGAGTTATATGGATTAATTTAGCACCAATTTTGTTCATACGATATAAAAGAATTGAAACAATTGATACACCTGCCGTGGTCAGGAAATAAAACAAAATACCGCCGGTGCTCTGTCTCGATGGATCACTAGAAAACGAGATGATGAAGAGGACCACGGATGGTAATACACCAGCAACTGCTTGACCTACCATAACTGCTTGACTGAAAACAGGACCATATATATTTGCTACCGCCATGATACCGTTTTGTGTCATCGCTGTAGCCACCGAGCTTATGGCGACCAGCACCATGATAGAAATAAAGACGAAGGGTAAAGAAAACCAGGCTTTAAAAGGGCTAAAAGACTCAGTATAATGAATACAGCAATTTCCCATATTAATCCCCTAATTACACGCTCAGAATAACTGTGTTGTCTTCCGGCTAACCAGATGTTGAACAATGTGGAAGAAACAGTTGAAACGGTCATCATAGAACTGGCGAAAATCTTGGACCATATAGTATTATCTAGAAATACATCATGTTTAAAGTATTGAGAAGCTCCTAAGATGCAATTCCACGGCCATAACAACCCAATTCCAATAAATAGAAAGGTTAGATACTTCGCATCTTTGATCATGGTGGTAAACGAATGTCTTTCCATGTCATTAGAGAGGCATCCCGTCCATCCTGTGGAGAGTCCGTGTGCTGTGCTGATTGCATTAGACCTTTTAAAATAACTCTTCTATTATGTCGATTTTATTTATCGGAGGATACGTTCAATTTATTTCTGATTATAATGGTCGCAGAACCGGATCTTAATTTTCGTTCTTAAATACAAATATATCGTACAATAATAATAATTGTGACTAAAATGAAGTGGAATATCGGTAGATAGAAATGAAAGTGAAATTATATTATGTTACAAATATGACGAGATGATGTAATGTCTATCTACCCTGGAAGTTTTATATCACGTCATTGCATTAAATCTTTCTACTGCCGCCAGCTCCACCTTTGGTAAACTCGAATCTGGCCAAGATTGGTATATGGTCACTGGGGAATTTGTCATTAGGGAATCCAATGAATTTTGAAATGTATTCATCATCAATCTCACCAAGCAATCCACGGATACGCAATGCCTGAGTAGAAAACCATATGTAGTCGATTGTGCTAGTGAAAGATGGCGTAAAATTCGTTAGCGGTAGTTCACCGATGTAACTATAACAAGATTTCAGACTTAGATTATGAGCAAAGTTCTTTGCGACATATAACCGAAGTCACGACCATCGATGTCCTTATGCGATTGAACATGACCGGTGCTCAATAGTTCGTAAACGGCAGAATCTTTTGAGAGTTGAAATCACCGCAGATAATTACCGGGCTTTTCCTAGGATCCTGTTTACTATTTGGACTGCCATGCTCCTTTATAAGTTCTTCCAAGTGATCCATTAAAATACCAACTTGGAAAGTTTTCACATCATTAAATTGAGGATCCCAGTGTAAATGTGTAGTGGCGATCCATACGGATTCTCCGCTCTTGTGATGATTGAGTTTTATATAAACCACCACATTATCTTTGTTCATTGCACGGTTTAAATAGTCCTCTGTACGTTGGAATTTCTTGTGTTTCATCCATGCACCGCTAAAATCTACTTCATCCTTAAACTGCAGCGTAAATTCCGATTCTTTGTAAAAGATACAACATCCGTCCACTTTCTTAGAATCTTTGGAATGCATGGTCTTAGCTCTGGTCTTCGCGTGGAATACCCCGGAATAACCTTGTTTCAACATCAATGGTGCCCAATGCTCTTCATAAGTTTTCGCTTCCACTTCTTGTAGACAGATAATGTCGGTCATGTAGTACATGATTTCTTCGGTTAGTCTCTGACGTCTATGATCCCAGCTTAGAGCCCAAGATGGTGTGTAACGGTACATCTTTGGAGTAGCATAGTGTTGACACAGCACGTTATAAGACATGACGGTGAAAGATTTTTGGCAACTTCTTTGTTTAAATTATCTGTTGCGGTCGATAAAGAGTCATAGACCTCGCTGACTTCACCATCAGTATTAATCTCGATAAATTCACGATCTTTAACTAATGGTACTTCAGGTCTGTTGTCTCTCAAGTAAAACACTAGGCCCGTAACTGATTTTTCAGTGAGAATTTTCAGCAAATGCCTATCCAGCGGATTACCTTCACATCCCAAGAATTGTAAGTTGAACAGGCTACCAAATTCCCAAGGTAACGTGGTAATCATGTTATCGAAAAATATAAATACTTCAATTGATAACAGGATCCCAACTCTCCCGGTAAGGATGTTAATTTGTTATGGGATAAGTCAAGTACTCTCAGATTTTTAACTCTCTCACTTCACTAGGGATACTCGTCAAGTTGTTGCCATTCAAATATAGTCTTGAAAGGAAACTGTATTTGAAAAGGTTCGGACTTATATTAGAGATTTGTAAATTGGAAAAATCGATTGCATGCCATAGTTGATCATCAGGATTCCCGACCTTTGGAGTCACTAGGTTGTTTTCCACTTCATCGTCTTCATCTATGTTAAACTGCGAGAGCTTCTTATGTTGCAGAAGTAATGCTGGAGTTCCAGTGAGTTGGTCCCTTAAAGTGTGCAATTCAGTTTTCGGCGTAGTAGGTGTTGACAAGGTGCCATTAGGAGCTACAGTGGCCGAAGCTGAAGTAGCTGTGGAACCTGCTGTATTAGCAGCAGCGTTATCCTTGCCAATCTCGGTAGCCATCTCCACTAGTAACTGCTTCGTTTTATCCACTAAAGACATGGATGCCTCTGCCATCTGTGGATTTTGCTGTTGGAGTGCAGTAGTTTGCGTATGGGCTGCTAGTGGTGTGTGGTTCATGGCGGGCTGCTGTTGTAAAGATGGCAGAGGTCCACCTATACCAGACTGTCGCTGCTGTTCCAATAATTGTGCCTGTTGCTGTTGGTTGGAGAGGTACTTCTTCATAGCATTTTGTCTGGCATAAACATTTGGCTGACCAGTTGACTGCATTGAAACAGCTGCAAGTTGCAACTGTAACTTCCAAATCGGGTTGTTCAAAAGTGAATGGTCCTCCAAATGAGGATGGTACAGCGGATTCTTCGCGTTAACATTTATTGGATTTCCCATAACTCCTAGCGATGCTGCTGCTGCTGCATTAGGTGGAGCCATACCGTTAATTCCAATGCCGCCACCATTAGCTGCTGCTGCCGCCGCCGCAACTGCTGCCGCACCATTCGGAACATTCAAATTACTTCCCTGTGCCTGTACCTGTGCTTGTACCTGTGCTTGCGCCTGAGCTTGCGCCTGGGCCTGTGCCAGTTGGGTAACCAGATGTGAATGCTCATTAGAACCTAAACTAACATTCTGATTAATTAGACCTGGTGGTGGTATCCCAGTAGCTCCAGTAGCATTGGGTGGAGCACCGCCATGCAACTGCTGATTCATAGCAGTAGGCGTACCCCTCTAACATTTGACATCATGCTCGCCTGTTGCTGGGGCCTAGAGCCGGATATCCAAGCAGTGAAGGATTATTCATGAGCTCTTGAAAACAATTCTTTGGTTTCTCTATTCTTCTCTTGTTATTTCAACGTTTGTTCCCTATCTTATTGTTAAACTGATGGTAAACTTCTTTGTTAGTTTTTCGTATCCACTTCTTCTTCTTTCTCTTACCGCTCAACTTTAGACAAATTTCAAACACTTTGAACACTTTTTTCCCCTTAAGACGACCCAATTCCTTACTAAAAATCAATTAAGTATATCAATCTATCAATCCCTTGGTACTCGGTGGCTCTTACAATTTGTTCGGTAAATTACGTTTCTACTTCCTAAATAAAAGCCGATGGGTCAATTCTAACAGTATATATGAGTAATAGCAACTCGCAATTATTTTGGAAAGTGTTTCAAAACACGTCTAATCTCTTAAAAGGTGCTTATCTTTATCGCTTTTGATGTTATGGTTTCTTATACAGCTATCTGCAACAGTAGATATGTTTTGCTTGCTGGGGTTCTTGTCAACTTGCTCAATAGGATTTACTTTTCTTTTAGCCCTTTAAATGTGTTCGGGTAATCTCTTCGTGATATGTGATGTCATTGTGCAACCGTTACGCGTTAGACTAGCCGCTGATGTTTAGTTGAAATAATGGGTAATGCTGTGGCAAATAAATGTTAGCAGAAATCAGGTAAATTATAAAGAATCTATGTAAGCTACTCCAAATGTTGTAATGGTTGACAATCACCTTTTTTTTTTCGACACGAAGAATTGGAGGTAAAGTGTGGGTTCGAATCTCAAAAGAAGTAGTATTCAAGAAACATAAAAGAAGAAGTTTTAGTTCGAGTAATTGAAAGGACTTTTGTAAGAATACTACTGCTGTTGAAAACTAAAAGAATATACAAACTACAGAGCTGAAACTTCAAGCAGTTTTGCTATTTTATCCGGGTAACAAAAGATATCAGTATATAAGAGGGCAATATTGCAAACCTCTCTCGTAGCTCCTTCGGTAGACACGAGGGAAAACAAAGGATTCAATACCTGTTCAAACAAGCGTTTGAAAAGTCTTGAATATTCCTTCGGTGGAATGCAAAGAAGTGAGGTCGTTTTATAAATTACTCTATTACTGCCTCACGATACTACCGTTCCTAGATAGATAATAAAGAAGGCTATACATATTTCCCGTGGGAGCCCGTCGACTCTTCTCGTATGTGGTCGAATGGGTTGTGTGTGAACGTGGGAAAGAAGCTTCTTAACATTCGCAGACTATCCAAGTTGACGCGTAACCACCGTAGATTCTTAATGTAGTGTCGGGGTCTACAGTGAAGATTTTGTTTAATGGACTCACAACATTTGAGTAATCATTTGTTAGACCCTGGCCGTTGATGCGGCCGCAGTTACCATGTTCTCCCATCCCCAGCAGAACACTTGATTTTTGTTATGAATTAGGATTCCGTGTTCACTACCAGTGGTGAGTGAGTCTACTTCCAATGGGTATTCGGCTGTGTATAGTTGACCATGGCTATTGTTACCGTAGGAGTGTATTGTTCCATTGTAGCAGATATGGAGAGAAGACCACATGCATGAAATTTGGACTGGCTTGTCCAACCATTCTTGTATGTGGAATTCTTGTGGCAAAAAGCCTTGAGCATGTACGATACGACTATGTACGTCTACCATGAGCATGAAATCCTTCCCCATGGCCACATAATCGATTAAAGTGTTTTCATTCGCATATATCACATACGGACGGTCTATCATCCTACATTTTGGTATTCTGATTTGGCATTTGGTATTCGAGCCCCATCCAAGTACTCGTGATCCTTTGCCGTAGGGTTCAACTACTACACAATTTTGAAAAGATGAAAACAGCTTCGACCCTTTTGCGAGATCCATAATTTTGGTAAAATGTGAGGATTTCTTAGTCTCACCAATACCTAACTCTCCCTTCAGCCCACTTCCCTAGCTAATAACTGGTTACTTGCGTCAATCACAACTGTAAAGTCCCATCCACATGTAACATCCTCAAAAATACCCTCAAGTAGTTGCCATTCAACCCAGTAATCTTCTTCCTCCTTATTTCTAAAGCTTAATTGGCTCTGGTTATTACCTCCGCATCCGTACAGTCTACCATCTTCAAGCAGCAACATAGTATGATTACCACCGCAGCTAAGTTTCTTCAGACGATCTGAACTCTCCCATGATAGTTCTGGTCCGATTAAATCTTCACAGTGAGAGAGGCCTAAGCTGATAGCTACCGTTTGAACCAAAGCTGTAAATCCTAGTCATCATGTTCGATTGGATATCTGTTGAATATTTCAAACCCTATCTCTCTTTTACTTGCTTTTTGTTTTTTTTTTTTTTTTTTCGTGTTCCTTAAACACGTAAAGTAAGTCTTCTTGTTAGTGAAGGTTCTCTTAAAATTTTTCAATTATCTTTTAAAGCTTATAAGTATACACCAAGGGTAAAAGCAGTTGAATCAACATAACCGTGGGTCGCAAGAGCATCTCTAAGTCTTCACGGAAAATTGGTAAAATAATTTCGAATTGTCATTTTTCGTTCAAATGAGTGAACAAGACGACGAAGTGCAAGTTCCTGAGTCTTCTTCTCCTAATACCACCAAGATACTTTCATCATCACCGTTAAAACAAGGGCAGGAATCTCAAGATACAGATAAGAAGGGTAATCACGCTATTACAACATCGCTCCTGCGAGACAGATTTAGTTTTACGCCAGGAAATAGTCAGGATAAAATGATAGACAAGACCAGAATGGTGAGTTACCTGTAAATGTAGCATCAAATCCCGAAACTCAACTGGCGATACTGGCTGGTGAATTTCCCGACTTCTCTCCTACACTGGTTCAAGCGGTATTTAAATCCAATCTGTTTAATATTAAGCTGGCGAGGGAAAGATTGAATAGGATTCGAAGCCAAAGACAGAACTGGTCGGTGAGTTCTAACAAAAGAAGGTTGGTAATGGTCAGTTATCTCAGCAGCAACAGCAGCAGCATAACTCACCAATGGCCACTAGTAGGTTAAGTTCTATAAAGAAAACGATTCTTCGAAGATAACTGTTGAGAAACAGAAGACTTCGATTTTCGATCGTTACTCCAATGTGATGAATCAGAAGGTACGTCCCACAATGACGGATTCTCTGGTAGTTGATGAGGAATCTCTAGCGAAACTAGGTATTAGGTCTCAGAATCCTACTACAAAGAGAAGGAGATTAGTTAGAGCTGATGATTTCCAAGAGAAGAAAAACCTACGCAGTTGGATAAAGCTAAGGAGAACCACATGAAAATGAAAAACGTAGTGGTGGTGCTGCTTCAGATGGAGAAGAGACGGCCGAAGAAGAAATGAGTGCGGATGAAGAAGGTAGTGCTGGTGAGTATGAGGAGAGGACTCCGGAAATAAATATAGATGAACAGATTTTGCAATTTCTAAACACAGCTGATGCGAGTGATGTAGCAGATTTAGGTGAGACTTCAATGGAAAAGGCCAACATTATCATTTCAAAGAGGCCGTACAGCAGCTTATACACATTTTCACAATTGGAACTCCTAACGGAATCGGAACTGGAAAAAGGCACAAGAAGCTCAGAAGAAGAAGAGCAGGCGTGCTTATCCAAAGAAAGAAGGTGAGCGTGTATTGGAGAAAATTAATCAAAGTATTAGGGGTTATAATGCGATAGACTCTTTGATTAAAAATGTTCAACATATGGTAAATTAATAGCATCTCATATGAGGCAGTGGGGTATAGATTTAGAGCATAGTGATAAGAATGGCGAATTAGATTTCATGAATATTGATTCAGAGGGTGGTGCTATTGTGGAAGAGTTTGATGATAAGGGAGACAGTGGGACTCCTATGCCTGTACCTGCACTTGATAATGGAGGTGAAGGTACTGGAGAGGTTGATAATAAGACTGAGAATCCACCAAAGAGTGATCCTGAATTTGCTGAAGTTGGTGAAGGTGATGAAGAAGAGGAAGCTGATGAAGATGCCGATGGAGATATGGAGTTTCAAGAAAGCGAAGATGAAGATGAAGACTATGGTCATCGCGGTAGGAGAAGGAATAATGATGCACTGAACCAGAAACACAAGTCAACAGTTCAGCAAAAGGTTTGGTTAAATTCTTCAAGGGGAAGCCACGTCTACTTGCTGGAGAATTGGATTTAAAAGATTATCAACAAACGGGTATCAATTGGTTAAATCTTCTTTATCACAACCACATGTCGTGTATTTTGGCAGATGATATGGGTTTGGGTAAAACTCTTCAAGTGATAGCTTTCTTAGCGTATTTAAAACAGATTAATGAACCTGGCCCTCATTTGGTCGTGGTTCCATCTTCGACTTTGGAAAATTGGCTAAGAGAATTTCAAAAGTTCTGTCCCACACTAAAAATTGAACCTTACTATGGTTCTCAACAGGAAAGGGCTGATCTACGTGAAATTCTTGAAAAAATGTGGGTCAATATGATGTTGTGGTAACCACTTACAATTTAGCCGCCGGTAATAAATACGACATTTCATTTTGAGGAATTGTAATTTCAATGTGGTAGTTTATGATGAGGGACACATGTTAAAGAACTCTTTATCTGAAAGGTTTTCCAAGCTCATGAAAATTCAAGGGAACTTTCGTCTTTGTTAACGGGTACACCATTACAAAATAATTTGAAGGAGTTGATTTCACTTTTGGAATTTATAATGCCATCTCTTTTCGAATCCAAGAAAGATCATCTAGCGTCTATCTTTAAGCAGAGAGCCCGTACTACCGACAATAACAAAGATTTTAACCCATTGCTTGCCCAGGAGGCTATTAATAGGGCTAAGACCATGATGAAACCTTTTATTCTACGCCGACGTAAGGACCAAGTACTCAAACACTTACCAGGTAAGCATCGTAAAGTGGAAATGTGTGAAATGAATGAAGAACAACGTGCCATCTATAACGAAGAAATTAGATTGGTAATGGAACATCGTCAAATGGCCAAGGATGGTGTTTTTCCTCGGGATTCAAAGGAAAAGACTAAATTACAATCATCCAGTTCTAAAAATTTGATCATGGCCCTAAGGAAGGCTGCTTTGCATCCGTTGTTGTTTCGTCACTTGTACACAGATGAGGTCATTGGTAAAATGAGTGATGCCATTCTAGATGAGCCAGATTACGCTGAGAATGGTAATAGGCAGTATATTGTGGAAGATATGAGTTATATGACAGATTTTGAGCTGCATAAACTTTCCCGTAACTTCCCTGATACTCTATCGAACTTTCAACTTCACAATAATGAATGGATGCAATCAGGAAAGGTCAATAAATTGTGTGAGATCCTTCATCACATCATTGTGGAAAAGAAGGAAAAAGTTCTCATTTTTCACTTTTACACAAATGCTGGATATTCTTGAAATGGTTTTATCGACTTTGAACTACAAATTTTACGTTTAGATGGATCAACTCAGGTGAACGATCGTCAATCTTTAATCGACAAATTCTATGAAGATGATAAAATTCCAATTTTCATCTTATCAACGAAAGCAGGTGGTTTTGGTATCAACTTGGTATGTGCTAACAATGTCATCATTTTGACCAAAGTTTTAACCCACATGATGATCGTCAGGCTGCTGATAGGTCTCATCGTGTGGGACAGACGAAGGAAGTTACTATTACTACGCTGGTGACAAAGGATTCTATAGAAGAAAAATATTCCAATTGGCCAAAAATAAGTTAGATTTAGATTTCCATGTCTCGGAGGATGATAAGAAGGCTCAAGATGCCATTGAAAATAAGGTCAGTGATATCCTGGAGGATATTATTTACGATGAGGCTAAGAAGTGAACGTATCTGTTTCTTGCCAATCATAGAGAATCAACTATTATTTAGCCGCCTAAGTACTATATAATTGTCACTATAGACGGAGCTGGTGCTCCCCTGATTTTTATTTTCTTGATCTCCCCTCAGATAAAGGATAAGTGGATCAAATTGATGGCGTCTAAGAGACCTGTACCTCACTTTTAGTTGTATAAGACACTTGCCTTCAGATCTTTTGCTGTTTTCTTACTACAACAGATTATAGTTTGAAGGGATCAAAGTAGTCTCCTACAATAAATTGATAGCGCGATCAATCTGAAAGACTGGGATTCTTCTTCATTCTGACCGCCCTGGTTAAAAATCGTTAGATAGTGGACATTAATATAAGAACTCTTCTAGTTCAAGCTACATTGAGTGGAAATTTGTTTGGGCACCAGCTAAGAAGAGATCGATTGATTGGCTTTTGTAAAAATTAATCGGAATTGAAGGAATTCACTTTTTTTCCTGTGTTTGAAAGGAACGATATTAGTCAGGTAGCAACGAGGGGTACACAGCAATTGATTAACGGCTGATAATAACTATTACCCAGATTAACCTAGTGAGTATCATCAAGAATTTTCACCGTGTTCGCACTGATCAAGGAGCTTAAATCACGTGCAGCTGTACAGCATTGCGTCGCTATTATTTTTTCGCTCTTTTGGTACACTGGAACCCTATTGAAACCCTGATTGATATACTCGAATTTCAGAGTAAAAATCAGAAGAGGTGTGTATTTTTCGAATTAAAACCAGAGCGTTCCCTTTGAAAACTCTGACTTTATCCACAAGTGTGTAAAAGTTCTTTACATTGGGTTTGACAGGGAAGCTCAACTGTAGACCGGGTAGAAAACAGACGAAGGGATTTGACTATAGAAATTCTAAAAAAAAAAAAAAATAAAATAAGAGAATTAAAGACGAGTGTGTCTGACTAACATAAACTTCTGACAAGATAGAATTATTCACTCCGGATCATCAAGAAAAAAAGCAAGAAAAGGGTGGATTAATAACCATAAGTAGAGTTAATAATAGGAGAAGTAATCGAGGAGAACACGAAGTGGGAGAGGTAGAAGTACGAACACGAACACAAGGTACTTCAATCAGGTAGCATACACAACACAGGACCTTTGGGAAAGCCCAATTATGAGCTCAGGCGGAAAGGATACGCTGAGTTTAGAAGAGCGTTCCAGGAACGTGCAGGACCTGCTGCAGGTGCTGATGGATATTAACGATATCAATGGGGAATAGTGATACTGCTGAGAAGATGAAGGTTCACGCAAAGAATTTTGAAGCCGCACTTTATGCCAAGAGCTCCTCAAAGAAAGAATATATGGATAGTATGAGAGAAAAAGTCAATGCGATGCGTAATACTAGAGATACTCGCAAGAAGGCTGCTGCCTCAGCCGTTTCAATGGGTGCCGTAAATAGAGCAATGCTTACACAGCAGCAGCAGCAGCAGCAGCAACAAAGATTACAACAAGCAGGGATGGCTGTTAATGGTGGATTCATCCCAAATACGATGAATATGAACTCGCATATG
>UEGL01000009.1:880000-921135 GCA_900465325.1 Zygosaccharomyces sapae | reverse complement strand
CCATTAATCCTGTTTTCTTTCTCCCCACTCCAGATCATGTGCATGTTCCTCTACTATACCACCTCTTTTTATTTACTATAATCCATCATTTTACTCCACCTGTCCTCCACCATCTACTGTTATTCCATTTCCATCCACCATTATTGATCCATTCTGATGTTACTTTTCATTCCTGTTTACTACTTTATCCCACTCGGTCATATTATACGTATTTCTCTTTCTACTATGCCACCTCTTTTATTTACTACTTATCCTATTATCCATCATTTTACACGTACTTCACATACTGCTATGCTACCTTTAATTCTACTAACTTTTTATCCCACCATCAATCATATTATACGTAATGTCCTGCCTTACTATGTTACCCCTCACTTATATACCATTGCAATACCCTTCACTATCAACATCTTAGTAATACTTTATTCCACATTTCAATCAATTCATCTACTCTTCCTATCCAACACCTGCACCTTACTCTACCTTTGATGTCCTTTACTTCACCCAACTCCTACTTTCTCACTAATCGTCACTTACTACTATTCTGTCACACTATCACTATAACCTAACTTCGACCACCCATTCTTCTTCCCCTACCATCAATTATCTTCTACATATATGCCCATCTTATTGTGTTACCTCAATTTTATTGAAAAACTTATCCCACAATCACTCTTTATGTTCAGTATCTTTGACTGTGCCCACCTTCAATTCTATTTACTGCTCTTACCTATAGTCAATCACTTTCTACGTTCCGTGCCTCTAAGTACCCTACCTCAACTACATCAACCTTATCCCATTATCCATCATATATACGTACATCCCATTTTATTATGCTACATTTGCTTTTATTTACTAATTTGTCCCACTGCCAATCATATCCATGCTTGCTGTCATCTTATCATTCTATCTTTAATTTCATTTACTAACTTATCCTATTGTCAATCATATTGTACGTATATCTCATCTTACTCTGCTACCTCTTATCCTATTTACTATCTATCCCTCATTAATCATATTATACGTGCTTTCCCCATCTTACAATGCTACTAATCCTACTGTCAATCACTTTCCACGCTTGTTTGCTTTTTATTCTACTCACCTCTTATTCTACTCTTACTACTTATCCTACCATCAATCACATGATACGTAGTTTCCGTCTTACTATGCTACCTTTAATGCTTTCTTCACTACTTATCCTATTATCCATCACTTTCTACGTCCAGTACCTCTGCCTGTGCTCTCCATCTACTGCATTAACTGTTTCTACCATTAGTCATCTTATACGTACATCCATCCTACTATGCTACTTTCCACTCATCATTTCCTACTTTCCCACCTCCTATCACTTTATATGTTCAGTACCTCTTACCATACTACCTTGAAATTACTACCAACTGTATCCTATCCCACTTTAACTGCCCTACAATTTTGTATGAGAAGCTATTAAAATCCCTACGGACATTCCATAGTCTTAGTCCAATCTGTTCCACTCGCCGAAAGTAGCATATATGTGATCCTAACACTTCCTACTCCTCTCGTTACAACATTACTTTCTCAATAATTTTTTCTTCACTACCCGATCTCGCCTCGCTCTGTCTAACTGACAACTTGATCCTATCCTATCCCATCCACACCTTACCCTATTCTGTCCTCTTACTATGAACTCACTCTAATTAGGGCTTTATTAAATAACCAATAAATATTCTTTACTTTTTTTTTTCGATCTTTTACATCTTAATTCAATTTCATCTATTCTACACAACATCACTTACAAATATCCATTAACACCAACACCACTCTTATCATCTATCCATTGTATATTCTTTCTATCAAGATTCCCATTACTCTAACAATCACCAATTCCACCAATTTATTTTTTTCCCATCCATACGTTCATTTACATTTTACCTTTCACCTGCCACATATTCCCATCTCTTCTCTCATCATCTTTCTATCCACATCCACCCCAACTCTCACACCCATACACTCTTTCCCTGATCTGGCCCTCTGCCTCGCCCCTCCATTCCAACCTTATTCATCTATCATCTCCTGCAAATAAATTATTCCATTCCATCATCTTATTCAATTTACAAACCATCTAAAACACCTCCTCTTTGATCTTCCATTATTTTACCATTCCATTATCCAATCCATTTACCACTTCTTCTACTATTCCATTTACTTAGTTTTCCATCCGTTCCATTCCACCACTATGCCTTATTTGTCTAATCCATCTTTCTCTTTCTTTACCGCATAAATCTTATTTTACTGTATTATTCTTCATTCTAACTCACATTTTCGTCATCCAGTTTCAAACCAGTTTGATGTCGACATACGTCTACTCACAAATTCTTCTAATTAGTCGCTTCATGACTGCAATCCACCCTTACTATATCCCATTCTACTCAGCTTTACATTTTCTGAAGCATTTCCTTTCCTCATCTTGAAATCTTAGTGTTTTTGTTCTTGGCTTAAAATTTATATCACTTAGAATTCCATTTATTCTTTCTGTTCTATATTCTTGCTCCC
This sequence comes from Zygosaccharomyces sapae, assembly GCA_900465325.1. Lineage (NCBI taxonomy): Eukaryota > Fungi > Ascomycota > Saccharomycetes > Saccharomycetales > Saccharomycetaceae > Zygosaccharomyces > Zygosaccharomyces sapae. The sequence continues at coordinate 918,603 of UEGL01000009.1, read as the reverse complement.
TACTCTATTGTCAATTATCTATTTTGTTCTTTGTTCTCGCTCGCTCTGTCCAATGTTCTTCGCTTCCAACTAAACATAAAAAAGGTATAACACTGAGCGCGCCCTTACCGTACTACTGACATAAGAGCATATTTTGCAAACCAATGTTTCCTATTCATCCTAGCAACTGAATGGCACTATAATTAAACGTGTACGTAATCTGGCATGTCTATTTGGTATAATTTTATATAATCTATCAACTGTTTCAACTGCGCATCGATAACATGAAATCTTGGATATTCTACTCTAATATTTTGTTGCATAAGTATCATATAGTTGGCATAGATTATCTTCCGTAAAATCTTACACATAACCATAATTCCTACGTTTCAGATAATACAAACCATTTTATATATGATTTATGATTTACAGCTATGAAAGTCGGTAGGAATGGAGTTGTGGATGGTACCTAACGTCTTATTCATCAAAACAAAATTAAAAATGCCTCCTATAGTGTCTTTGACGAGATATGAGAGTGGCTATACAATGAATTGGTGGTAAAGGTTATATGTCGTAACAGTCATTGTACAAAATATACCCAAAATTTTTCTTTGAAGAGCATAAATCAACCTCTGGGAAATGCTCTAATTCTCACAATATTACTCTACTTCTTCAAATCAATCTTCTTTTTTAATCATATATTATGAACTTTAAAAAATTAAAGCCCTGCAGGGGGCTCGAACCCCTAACCTTGTGATTAAGAGTCACACGCGCTACCGATTGCGCCAGCAAGGCTTACTAATTCTTATTTTACGAGCGAAGAATAATAGTACACACATCTATTGGGAAATCATAAAATGGCTCTTCTTTTATACCAATACAAGCCCATGTATATGATGTCTCCTAACATTTCGAGATAATTTGACGTAACCCTCATCCATCTCTGGAATTCGCACTTTATCACCATATATTTGTAAACTCTTCTCATTGGTAACATACAAGTTATGGTCTTGTAAACGCCATTCTTGGGAGCATCAATAAACTAGGGTCCTTTTTTTTCTCTTTCTTGTCCCTTCTTACAGTAATTCACTACAGTACTTATAAAAAACTCTCTAAATCCTACTTAATGTGCAACTTGTCTACAACAGTTTATGTAACATAGAAAGTGTGAAAGTCGAATACACCTTAGGAATTTGCTTCTCCTCCGTATCCAGAGCCTGGAGCACACCAACAGATCTTAAAACCTCCAGTTTTCTTTTTACTCAGTACATATTTTAGTAAAACTTAACTTTTCTCTAATTTGTCTATGCATAATCAGGAAACATTTTACCACTTGCAGTATATGTATATCCTTAGGTTTTTTCGTTTTGCAATAATTTTTGTATTTGAAAATCGAATTTACTTTCTCAGTACCAAACATAAAATATATAAACATAAATAACATCAAATCTGTTCTTTCGACTTGCATCCATTGTTTTCGATTGTTATCAGAAATCCCTTTTCTGTAATTCTCGTCATTTTGCTCCGATGACGATAAAGATCTGATCTTGTCTCTTATGGCAACTCAAAAAAGTACACACCTTAATACAAGGACCTCTTCAGAGATAAAGTCACATGGATTTTTATGAGTTGTCCAAACATCGCTTCCCTTGGTGTTCTCATGCACATTCGTTGTTATCGCATGGGTAGCATTTTTAATGAATGTTTTTATCTAAACTTCCTGTATCTTTTATGAGTAGTAAATTTGTTGTTGAATCTGCATTTATATTTCCCTTTGGATGGTTCTGCTATTCGAAATCGCATCCCAATACGACATTGTTGGTTCAGTAAGTATTGGAATTGAATCCCGGAGTGAATATAGAAAACTGGGATGGAACTACAAATAGATTGAATCATTTCCTTTATCAATAACATATCTGGAACACCCTATACTTCTTTTTAATTATCAGCAGGTTCAACTTGATTCTAGAGATAACGTTTTAAGATCATATCTTTAAGGAAAATTTGACTATGTCACCGAAACCGACAAGATTCAATCGGCAAGGTGTTATCTACAATCAGTAAGCGAGAATTTTGAACTATCATTAAAGGACGATTTACCAGAATCCTTTTAAATTCTGAACTACCCAGGGACATCCACAGAAGCAAATCTACGCTTCACCAGCGATATTTGTTCATGGGAATTATATTATTGCAACGTCGACTTCCTGTTTTGTTGGTGATCGCAATAGGATTTACTAAAAATCATTTTCGGCTTTGAGTTTTAGCATATGTGGCGATCGCATTTTCGCAAGAGACAACTAGAACTTCCATCGCTTGGTATATCCAGAGATCGGTACAATGCAAGCAATTAAATTTTTGGCGATCATAACAAAGTTAGCCCTGGAAAAGACCTGGTTAAACGGGACCAAATAACCAGGTTTATGAATCAATATTTATCTGTGGAATATAAACATCTTCCAAAGAATAGATTTTCGACGGTAATCATTGTTTAGACTGTTATCAGACTTGCTTTGAGTCTCATTCTGTTGGCAATGGTCCTTCGGAATATTGCGAGTTGAAAGAAACTGTTGATATTACACGATCAAATGTAGAGTAAAGGCAAAGACCGATTAGTTGGGGCTTTGTTTTTATTATTCTCGGATAGAAAATAGCAACACGCAATATTTCAAAATATGTTAGCATCACAGTACTGTAACTGCTAGTCCTTAAAATACTAATTTTTTTTAGGGGTGTTCTCATAACTAAGACTGCTGTCCTTCTGACCAAAGATAATCTATAAGGCCCACGAATAAGAAAAAAAAAAAAAAGAGCTTTAGAGTTCCAAGTTTGCTTAAAAAGTTTTGTGTATAAGCTTGCCTCTGTGAATACTTGGAGAGCTCCTCCGATGACAAGCCCCTGAGTGGTGTCCACTGTACTTGAGAAATTTTACTTTTAAACTCAACCCTTCGTACTCCTGTGTCCATCAGTAATCTGAACGTAGCACGGACTGAACCACTGTTCAAAGTTTCCGCTATCTCATCCCCTGTCCTGTCCAAAGCCCTTATCAAAGAATTTCCTACTCATTGGTTATCATCATCACTTTTTAGTTATTGGCTTAAATTACTTATTCGTATCTCTTGGATAGGTATGATTGACAGTCAGATCTTCCAATCAGAAGCATTTTGTATAATTTTGCCTTTTGCCTGCTTTCACGTCGTCTTCTTCTCAGCGACGTACTTGTTCCTGCAAAACCAGGTTAGCGGTTAAACGAATCATCATGAATTGAGAAATTAGTGAGAGGGATTTCTTGAAAAACTCTAAATACTACTTTTGATGTCTCTAGGCTCACAACTCTCCTCATTTAGTGTTAGCTCTTCAAATGTTTTCCTCATCAAACATTGAGCATCCGCTTTCCTTCTGTTAAAGCTGTACTTGACACCATTAAAACACTCGCCATCAGACAAATACCATTTTTCCCAATCGTTATCAGTACAGGCACTTCCCCGAGCACTTCCGAAAAGTCTACTGTGTAAAATGTATATTCAGTTGGCTGCTTCTTTCCATTTCCAAGGCCTATTACAACATTTAAACCCCAGCCATCAAGTACGATATTAGACGCATGTGTAAGTTCATCGAGGTAATATTCTCTCCAATTATTGCCCTGATCCAAGGAGTAAAGAACTTCTCCACTGACGAATCTTTTAGACAAGAAGACTCCGGTACAGCGACGATAATGTTTCCAAAATCCAAAATGCTGCAGACACGGGAAATTCAAAACCACCTCCCAAGAAGAACCACCATCTCGTGAAATAAAAGTCATATTATCTTCTTCACCTAACCTTAGGGCATGTTTTCCAACAACACCGGTTTCCATGAGTATACCAGCTGTCGGTTCATTTATAGGTGCATCGAAGTAAGGAGAAAAACTTCCTGGAAAGAACAGTTCTCTACATCATCGATATCACATTGGAAAATGTGCTTATGTGTTCCAGATGGATCCACAACCTTCAAATTGGTCCATGTTTTCCCATTGTCAAAGCTTCCTTTAGTCTTAGAAAACATATCATACATGTTCCCATTGTCAAAGCTTCCTTTAGTCCTAAAACATATAGGGCACCCTGTGGAGGATGTGCTTCTTTATAAATTCAATAATTCTTTGAAACCAATTGACCTTCTTATCAAGTTTTGTTTCATCCATGTCCAATTCCGTGATCCGATTATGAACCTCTCTAAAATGAATTCACCCCATACTGCTCCCTCGAGGTTATCCAGCTTTTTATCATCACATGCTGAGCATGTTCTTGTGCTATGGAATCGATGAGAGAAAAGTTGAGACCGGAAGAATCGGACAGTAGCAAATGCTCGATTTTTCCGTGACCCTCATCTTCTTCCAGAATAGCACGTAATAATATACTCTCAGGATCAAGCTCCAGTGGCTTTCTGACCCTTTGTGGTAAATAGGCCACCCGCTTAGGTAGGCATGCAGGTTTGAAAGGCCCACCTGTAGAAACCCAAAGTCTGTTTGCAGCACCGTCAACTTCATTGGCCTCTGATGTAGTTACCAAAACATGGAAGGGAAGGATAGACACGTCTTTAACCGAGAAGCCTTCCAATTCATCAAACAGTTTTGTACTTTGACCCAAATCCGTTGTGTAAAACAGGGTACCCATAGTGTATGTTTTGGAACTGAGGGCTGTGTCTCTCTAAAACTTTTCTTTCCAATGTTCATACCATATGGATGTGAAGACTGTTTCTGAATTTCCGTCCTGCTTTCCAACTGGTGCATGCAATAAATTCCATCCTTATCAAAATAGACTCTTTTGATAAAGTGGCAAATTGGCAGGTAGTACCACGGTATTCTAGGTCTTGGGTAGCTTCATATTCTTCAAATGGCGCCGAAATACGTCTAAAGCTTTTCCCAGCATCAGCAGAAGCGTAAGCGATATCTTCCATAAAGAGGATGAATCTGGGATTGTCTCTGGACTATGTTCCAGCTCGAAATTACCAGGTATAATTATGCAATGTAGCAATAGAAGATTCGTATTGAAAGGATGTGTGTCAAGGACACAATCCTTCTCATCTTCGATTTCCTGTGGTAAAGAAAGTTGCTTCCAACTTCTTCCCTGATCTTCCGTCATATGAATCTCACCAGACGTAGTCTTTACGAACGCTCTCTCTTTATAAAACTCATCAATATCGACCCGTGAAATATCCTCCCCAAACACATCGACAGTTTGCCAATTTCTACCATTATCAAATGTTATCTGCAGGCTACACTGGAAATAAAACATTAAAGTATGTGAGTTGCTGAAGGTATAGACATTTCCGCGATTGAAAGCATTGGGTTTATGAGGTCTCTCTATATGAGATCTCGATACACCAGGAACAGACTCTTGAGCAGTCACTAGAGCCCACAGAGCCCAAAGTACTTGAACAAAATGCATCCTTATCCTTGGTTTCCACTGGTTACACCGCATGCCAAGAAGTAGTTCCAAGATCCATGAATGCCCCTCGCCTTTTATCAATTTTTATCTCGATTACCCGAAAATACCAAGAGATAAAGAAAGGCAGATACAGATCACCGAGAAAATGTTTGGGGCTAACAACTGAGCTTGTATTAGTACACAATTAAATTTACCTATGCCATCCACTAACCACCAGCACTAGTAAGTATACCCTTATAGATAGGAAAATATATGCCCAGCCTAGTATGGATTACAGCTCAACAACCCCTCGGCCCGGAAACTTGCCTTTCAAAAGGCATTTCAATCACTAATTACATGACCATTTAATGCATCTATGAACTGTAGTTCCTAATCGAATCTTCAAGTAATCAGAGCCTACGCAGTTTGCATCTCAGCTCTTTAAGGGTAATCTCACTTTATATTGGATTACCTCTGCCAAAAAAAGCACGTAAGCAACCAAAGTGTTCTGGAATATCCACAGCCGCAATAGAAACAAAGTAGATTTGAAGGATCATACCAAAGGTTTTTGAAACTTTCCTGGATTTTATACCTGGTTGTAAACTACGTGATGTTTTCCTATACCTAGCAATTATTTATGCTTAGGTATTTAGAATATTCCATTTCAGTTTATTGAACTAGACTACTGATAGCCATAATTGGACCAGTTTTGATTGATTTTATCACGAATGGCACTATCGTAGGAATCAAAGTCACAGGTGACAAATCGGAAATTTGGATCCCTGTACTGAATAGGGAAAAGACAGTCGGTAACACAATTCCCACCCCTTTTTGTTTTAATTCTAGGGCCCTGACTGATGAAAGGTGCTAGAGGGAAAGCAACGAATTCGTCATAGAAATATTGATCATCTCCAGGAGTATGCCTGGTCACATATGCCCACATTAATTTTTTAAAATTAAAAATGTCAATATCATCACCGACTAAAATTATCTCTTGAGTGGTCATTCCGACTTTGTTGCCATATATTTCCTTTGCAAATAAGTCAGCTAGGGACTTGCTGTCAGTATTCAATTTTACAAGTTCTTTGACATTGATTTTGAATGCTAACCAAAGCACTTGAGACTCATATGGCATAAATGCATCCATGACTATTTTTGAAAGGACAGGATGGTTCAGACAAATTTGCTTAGCTTCTGCTGCAACTAAAGACCCAATTAGCGTATGAGTTTCATCAGTACAGAGCCCTGGATTAGAAACAGGCAAAATTGCATTATTCCGATATGAAATTGTCTCTACAGTATAAGTTGGACAAGGATGGCCTGTACCAGGGAACACATACCCATGCATCTCTCCAAAGGGGCCCTCCGGGACCATATGATCTAAATTCAAAGTCCCCTCTAGCACTATTTCAGATTCTGCAGGAACTTCAAGTTGATTAGTCTCTGCTTGGACTACTTGAATGGGTTCGCCTACAACAGAACCAATATAATCTGCTTCAGAGACTCCTTCTGGAATAGGCATTGAACTGACCAAGATAGAAGCTGGAGGAACACCAAAACACAGTGCAAATGGCACAGCGTTTTCCTTCCCGACGGTTTTCCACTGATCAGCTACACGTCTAATGTGTTGAGGATTCATAACTAATCCTGTCAAATGTTTTTCGTCATGGATCATTGCCCTCGCAATAGACCAGTTGGTCCAGCTTTTATCGGGAGTCTGTAATACAAACATCCCATATGTTTGAAGATACTTTCCACCATCCTCATCATGTAGGTAGGGCGCAGGTAACTGCTCTAAATTGATTTGATCACCTTTCAAAATATTCTCCTTACAAGGTGCAGAGTCTCTATTGACTTTAACTGGTGGGATAGGCTTTCTTTTCTTTGCTTCTAACAAATGATCTATAATTTCCTTCATACCGGTGTCGCTGCTCAGTCCGAGGTGGTGAGCAATCCTAGCATGATCATTACCAAATGCTCTTAAGCCACCAATGCAACCGGCAATATCGAATAAGTTATCAGGATCAACATTTCCCTTTGGTTGCTTCAAATTTTTAAACAATGGGACTGGAAGTTTGTTTTCATAAACTTTCCTCATAATAGCCCCCACTTCAAGATGAGGATCAACTTCCTGGAAAATTTCGACTAGATCCCCTTCTCTTCTCAAAGCTTCCAAAAAATCTCTGAATTTTAGGGCTGGTGTTAGTTTTGGTGCCATTGTTTCTTGATTGAATGTTTGGTAATGGAATTGTACTTGATTGGTTTCCAGGGCATAAGAGGTTATCTTTCATAATTAATTCCTCTTAAATATAATTAATGATATCAAGAGCCGAGTGCTACAGGACGCTATCTCCTCAATCATGCCCAAGATTTTGAAAATTTTAGAACTAAAGATGATTAGGGCTATTAAGAACCGAATGATATGTGATGTTATCCCTCAGCCATGCTCAAGATTTTGAGAATATTAAAACTAAAGGTGTTCAATGGTATTAAACCTAGAGTAATGTGCCAAAGTTCATATCCGAATTTAAGATGATGTGATTTCCGTCCGTTGCCATATCCGCACGTTGAATATTTTGAAAAATTTTAAAAACTAAATATGTTCCAAAACATTAAGAACCGACCGAATGATAAAGACAAGATATTCGAGAGTTGGGAAATTTCAAGGCCAACTATAAAAATGCAATTGAAGGGGAAAAAAATCTTTATGACTTGAATATTAGGCTGATAAGATTATAAGTATTTTTTCCAACGAGCATGCTTGGAATGCAATTCTTCTCCAGAGCATTGTGTGTCGGAGGCCACGTTAGGTCTTTTTGTTTCTCACAAGTCCGGGGTCCGGTAAAATTACGCTCATTTGGCACAAACCTGGCAAAGAGAATTCTTCTTCAAGTAGTTTGACAGAAAAACAAGTGTGTAATGGGACAGTTGCACCAAAGCCTAAAAGAATTGTCGTATCTATTACAGGCGCTACAGGGATAGCTCTCGGGGTGCGTATCTTACAGATATTAAAAGAATTAAATGTTGAAACACATCTTATCATTTCCAAGTGGGGAATGGCAACGATGAAGTATGAAACTGATTTTACTTTGGAAGATTTACGTTCCATTGCAACGCACACTTATCCGGCTAAAATGTAGCGGCAGCTGTTTCTTCTGGATCATTCCTTCATGATGGTATGATAGTTGTTCCGTGCTCGATGAAAACTTTAGCGGCTATCAGATGTGGATATACGGAAGATTTGATTGTAAGGGCAGCGGATGTGACTCTCAAAGAGAAACGAAAACTTCTCGTTGTTCCTAGGGAGACTCCATTGTCTGAAATCCATTTAGAAAATATGCTTTCTCTAGCGAGAATGGGAGTTATTATCTTTCCACCTGTTCCTGCTTTTTATACAAAACCTACTTCCCTGGATGACATTATAGAACAATCCTGCGGAAGAATTTTGGACTGCTTTGGAATTCATACGAATAATTTTTCCCGATGGGATGGATTTTAACTGGAAAGATTAAAGGAAGCATCTATACATTTTGCATTAAAGCGTAAAAGATTAAAGACGGTGATTATATTTTAGTTTGTCTGTTTTCTTTTTTTTTTTTTTTTTTTTTGGTTTCGGAAACGATGTCTAGATTTAATAATCATCTTTACAATCCCCCTCTCTCGTTGACTGTGTCTTTTGTTGAAGAGACATATGATTAGTTAATTTTCTGGAATGGTTTCTATTACCTCGGTATAATCAATCATATACTCTGCCCGAAGAGACTAGGACAATGCACATTTTGTAAAAAATCGGGCAATGTTTACCATTCAAAAAAATTTCATCAGAATACATGCAATTTTAATTTTTAGTTAAATATCCATTCATCAATCAAGCAATATGATCCCATTTAGCTTGGACCTCTTATGGAAACGTTGGTCATGGTCTTCAAGCAATTCAAAAAATCTTTCGTGGGGACATGAGTTGGCAACTATTTCGATAACACTGTGAGTACTTCAATTGGCAAAAGACTTCCAAGCATGATGTTACTACCCCCCATAAAATCTAAGGTAAAATAAGATAAGATAATAGTAAATCCTCGTTGATAACGAGTTTTACTTCGAGATTGAAAAACACCTGGAAACTCGGCTATCGACGTAAGCTGTATTGTACTAGCGCTATACTCAAAATGGAGAAAGATAGTTTTGAATGCCACTTGGTTCTGTTTCATATGCATAAGCTTAATTCATTTTCTATTTCTCGCTCAGTACATTGGAAGGAATTATCAGACACATCTCCGAGCAGAAGATGAATCCCTCAACAGATGTTTTCGATTCCAATGTGGTTACAAAAAGTATGAGCGGTACGAGAATCGAACCCGTGTCTCCACCTTGGAAGGGTGGAATGATAACCACTACACTAACCGCCCGCTAGGTAAACTCCTAGTGTAGGATCTCAGCCCCTTAATGTGATTTTAAGCCAACTAGTTTAACAAACAATTTTGGTATAGTCACCGTCATTCCAAAACTCCGATTTTCTTAATCTTCAATCAATATAAGGCGTTTAGAAAGTGGTTTCATCGAAGCACCTTCTCAATATTTCCAGGATGCTTCTGTGAATATCTCTCAAAAAGTCTTTCACAAATAATAAAGGTGCCCTCCAAGCTTGAAAAAATTACAAGCTGTGTATGCAAATATCCCTGTTTCCATTGGTTGTCAAGACTTGCCAAAGTTCACCGGAAGTGGGTTCTAACTGCCGTACTTTTTCATGTACATCACTTCAATTCTAAGAACAAAGGGTGTTATTCGTCATCCATGCAGATCAGCAAAAATTTGAGAAGTTTCAAAAGATGTAATACATTTAGATCAAAAATATTTGATCCATTTGATATGAGAGCCCTGTCCCTGGACAGTACAAGTTGAATTTCTTGAAGTTCGTGCTCTCCAGAACACTACACATACAATGCACTTCTCCTTTATTCCTGGTATGCATTCTCTTTCATCAGGTGTCCTCAACAACACCGAAAAGTTCACTCTTCAAACTATGATCTCCGGTAATCCAAAATTTGGAAAGGTAATCCTTCAGAGTTCGCATATATCTTTGACGGCACTGTACAATTGTACAGCTTTAAAACTTCAAGCGCATTCCACTACTTATTGACGAAAGAGGCCACTTAAGATAACAAATACATCGAAGTAAAACTGGGATTACCTCTTTATTGGAAATAAAACTATCGTATCCACTGGATTCTCTTGGAAAGACGGTTACCTCAACTACAACAACTGCGAAGGCTTTCGCACGGTCCCAAATGGAAACCGTTACATCATTTCCACCAAGAACCTTAACAAAGGTCAAGGCACATCAGGCGATATCGTCCCTATTGTCATCGAAGAATTTTCTCATCTATCTCACCAATAAATAGTGTGAGTAGTATTAGTGGTATTAATTTCTTTAAATATAGGGAGCCTTCTATCGTTCTGTAATCAGTCCTTGTGCTTATGCATTTTAGAACACTCTTTTCGTCGCTCGGGTGACAATTGGAAATTTTGGATCACGTCACCTATAGCAACTCAGCAAATCATATCATCAAATATTGTCTACCAAATCAAAATACTAACGTTTCGGGTTAAGCATCTCTAGACAACCATAAGTTCTAGTTCTCCCTGGATGATTGTCAAAAACACAAGCGTAGATATGGGGCATCGGAGATTTTAGATTCATGAAAACATCTTGGTAATTCTATTGCAGCGCTATTATTTAATTCAATCATTCATTATATTTTTTTTCGTACCCTTAACTTGTATGGTGCCAAACCTTCATTATATTCAACAATTTTCAATAATACCTAAAATTCGTACGAATACCATATATATTAGGCCCTTCTTTCGAACATTATATTCCCGATTGCATGACTACTAGTTTATCAACTCATAGCATCAGCGTCACGTCCTATGATTGCACGGCACTGTAATTCGAGAAACTGACTATGCGCGGTCTTTGACATCTAGAAAAGCTCTTCGATGCTCCAAATATTCAAATTGTACAATCCCGCATTTTTAAGACAACGAAGGCATATATTATCACGTATCCTTAACCTTTCGTACCGTTAATACAAAGAGTAACACCTTTAAAATGGTCTTGAGATTCCATTCTGTTTTCATTTAAACATTTCCATATCGTAATCTCCTACGAAATCCCCACTTCTTTCTAAGGACCTTTTAAATAAGCGCTTAACAAATTTCAATTTAAATATATATATATATGTTTATCTAAATGTATGAGTTTCAGAAATATTCCTTTCCATTAAAAGCTTCAAGCTTTTTTACTCTCTACAAACGTCCCTCTTTTTCAAAACCTGTGCGACAGTATCGTACACAGACTGCTCAAGGCTAATGAATGGAAATCCTAGCACTTCCTTTGAGTGTCTGTTGTCAAACACAGCACCAGGCTTTGTATCTCCCATACCAGGTTCGGGTCCCTTAGTAATGTCCAACTGTGGGAACTTTTCATTCAATATATCAAGGATGCTCTGACAGTTAAATGCTCCGTTGGAAAGACCCAACCTTTCACCAGTGGTATCCCTTTGGAATGCAACCAAATGAGCCCTTGCAACATCACGAACATCCACATAAGCAGATTGGTAATCTGGTTCAAGTTTATCACCTGGCTTGCTGTGAATTAATCCGTTAATAATCTCATTCGAAGTGTTCAACTGAGATGTAACATCTTCATCAAATTTCTGAGGTCCAAACACGAAAACAGGGTTGATAGTGGTCAGTGACACACCAGTCTCCTTTGAAAATTCCCAAGCTGCCTGTTCTGCAAATTTCTTTGAAGCACAGTAGGCATTCACGGCGTCAGTCTGACACCTTTCCCAAGTGGCAGGGTTCCAATCCTTTTCAGTGAAAACAACGCTACCATCAGCTGAGTTCACCATATCTGTAATGCAGCATAAGATGAGGTGACAACAACCTTCTTCACATCACCATACTTTTTGATGGCATTGAGAACACCCTTGGTACCGTTCAATGCAGGAATCAATAGGTCCTTCTCATAGTCGCTAGTATTGAAATGAAATGGTGATGCTGTGTGCAACACAATGTCAATTTCTTTGCCTCTTTTTTCTGAAAAGAGGTTCAAAGGCTTCTGTATCGGAAATATCCTTTACAATTTCAAAGCTCAATTTCGAAGGACTTCCAAACTGTTTGTAACTTGTCTCCCTTCTCCTGAGATCTTACAGTACCGATAACTTGGTAATTCTCCTTTAACAAACAATCCACGACCCATTGGGCGATAAAACCTGTAGCACCTGTAACTAAAACAGCCATTGTAATTGTATTCGATGTGGTATTTGCTATGATTCGAGGATCAACTTCTCTTCACCAGTTCATCATTTAAACGCCATCCTTTATCCGGTACTGTCGCATGCCATTATTAAGCGAACGGACCTAAGCCGCTTCATATCTGGTATAATTCCTTGAGATTTTAAGCCGCATACTCCATCTTACGAAGTCCGATGCTGAAAAGTGATGTGCAAAGTCCCTCCCTCGTTCATAGCGAGAAATAAATTGCATGGAAGCTGCAAGAGAATCCTCCGTTTGAACTTTTCCTTATGCATCGCACCTCTTCTTGACTGCCTTGAATGCCTCTCTCTCTCCATACGTCATAAAAGAAAAAGAAGCATATGTATGTCAATCATCAAAATAAAAACAAGAATGTGCCATTAATAACTGTCATTAACCCGAGACCTCATCACATGAATTCATTTCCAACTTTCAATAATAAAAGATCAAAATCATATGTCCTTATTTAAAAATTCGTGCATCCTCGAGGCCCCTTTGTTATAAAAATTTTCCTAGAAGTACTTCATTCTTGATCTTGGCAAACGCGGGTAGATGTACTTCTATAGCCTCGCATTAGAAACCCTGCGGTTAAATATTTATAATTAGAAGACCTGAGATAAGCGCCCACGATGCACAGGAATATGTTCGCTATAAATGGGGACGACGAAGAAATTATCCGTGGATCTGCTACACTTTTCCCTCATGAACCAATCGTTTAACAATGCACTTCACCTCTATTCTAGCAAATGTCACCCTCTCTAGGCTTTCTAGCCGACTCTCAGCCCTTCAACTTGATTACTACTTTATTACCTGGAGGTTCTTTCATTCCAGGGATCATCTTTGGGGAATGTTGTGCCAAACTTTTCCTTGTTTGACTTAATTACATTTAAACGTTTGTACTTTTCTCTTTAACAATAGCATTACATTTTTAGTTTGGAAAGATCCCTCAACACTGACAAAATCACCTTTTGTCACCTTTGTAGATCTTCGAAGTTGCTTTCATAGTCCCTTGTTTTCTAGCTGCAACGAACGAAACGGCAGATGCTATAGACGGATGAAGGCTCCTAAGATATTAATTTAGGACTTTGTAACTTATAAGGTATACCCATTGGGAACACTGAAAATAGCGAACATGCGTAAATGTCTGACAGAGAATATTATACCAGAGAATGTGCTACAATTGGGATATGTAACTCTTGAGAATTTGGAGAGTTCCATAGCTTACGCCACAGGTTTTATCTATAATTGTGAGCTGCATTATTCATTTTCATGAACAAAACGTTAAACTAAGTTGAATAGCGCATTGCTAGGCCGAGGAATTGTAGTAATTCATTTTTGAGTTCGAGAAAGACTGTAATAAAGAGGTTAAAAATGTTTAAGTCTGAAACTCGCTTGTACATGATATTTCTGTGTCGATTACTTCTTTCTATTACGTAATCCCCAATGAAGCAATTCAAAGGACTCTTCGTTGACAAGAAGTCGACCTAACTAATGACACAATTTGCTCATTCTGGTAAGTTTGGACTTACACTTGGGCGAATTAGAAAGCCCATTTCACTTTCACTTTGGTACTGACCTCTCTTCCAATACAATTCATATTCCCTTCAATCCCATATTTTAGTAAACAAATGAAGTTCTCGTATTTGCAATATTATATTTTTATGATGACTTGGACGAAAGTTTATTTTAGAGTAGAAATCAGACCGCATTAAGCGATCAAATTTAAACTTGGCGATCTTCGAACAATTTGATCTTTTCTAACTGCTTCTTCTTACCCTCTAAAATGATCTCATTTCTAGCTATATCAAACGTAAAGAATTTCTACCTCAAGTAAAGTAACCAAGAAATGCCCTTGATTTTTATTCAGTAGTTGATAAGTCTTCTGTTCTTCCCAATGATAATTTACTATTTGGTGATTCCAAAATGTGGTATCACAGCTGACTCTCCACGGATTTTTATAGTTCTATTTTAAGGTTTTCATCTTTATTCAATGGAGTTACATTTTGCGCACAATTGCAAATTATCCCTTTCATAGAATTTCAGATGTGACAATACGTAGATTTCGCTTTGTATTTAATGGAAACCTTAGTGCACTAGAATGGTGGGTTGTTTTTAAAATTCTGATTCAATTCATCAAAGCTTTTGACGAATAAGATCAAGATGAAAGCAATTATCGTAGTGTTTGGTTATAGGTGATCAAGCAGTATGATTCACAAGTCACAACAAGTAGATCACAGATGTTTTGAATTATTGATGACGGTCCATTCACGTTTGCGCCAGTCATCTTCGCCCTGATTGTAGATGATAGCGCAGCTTCCTGTCTAATGCGTTCATGAACTTTTTTCAGCAAAATCACAGCTGAGCTTCAAATACCTTCGGACAATAAGCTCACATAAGAATTCGCTAGTAGTAAACAGCTCCCTACTTGTAAACTTTGAATTGGCCTGGTTATTCAATATAAGAAAAGAAAAAAAGTGTTTAACATTCCATACCGAAAGCGTAAGCGTCGCTAGCACTACACTCACTACACTCCTTGTACAATGTGACATCAAGTGATGTTTTCAACTCCTCTCTTTGTGCAATTCAAAATTTTACCTCCACTTCAGATTCGATCCTAAAAACCTCTATCAGAAGCAGTCTAGTAGTTGCTTAAGGATCTTTCAACAACAGTTCATTTAATCACTATGTCACTAAAAATTTTCAATATTTCTCCAAAGCCATTGAAGTAAATTATAGTTCAGGTTTTTACCAATTCTGTGGCCCAGAGCACTAGGGCTCGAGTTTTATAAAATATTCCAATAATCCTTCATTTGTATTGTAATATTAGGTAGTTTGATGGTATTTCATGAACTACATTTGATGTAAGACGCGCTTTTTGGTTCTGCATCTGGATGATATAACAACTTCCCAATCCCTGATTGAAGCCTGTTGATTCAACAACTTCTGCCTCATGGCAATTTTTGATTTAGCACTTGCGTTGCAGAGGCTCTTCTTGATTCCGATTCACACATCCGCCAGTTCCGCCAGTTCCGCTCTGACGTCATGCGGTAACCGGACCTCTAACCTGCTGTATCCGCATCTTTTGACTATAGCAAAATATCTGTTCTTCGTTTGAAATCTCTTAACCCTCCATCTCCATTACAATAACGTCTCTTAATTCACCTTTTTTCATACTTGTCATCAAAACCTGTTCTCCGTATGGTCTTCTTTTGTTAATTCAAATTTTCTCTGGTCACTCATTCTCACTTCCAACGGTCTTGTGTAATGCGTTGTGAGGTCTAACTCCACAAATAATAGAGTCGATATAAGTAACAGTACTTTTAAATAGGCTTTGTAATCTTACCTGGAGTCAGATTGTAAGAAAGCCCTACAAGAGGCAGCTATCAATATGATGCATAGCATCTGAACAGTACATCTTGAATTGATATGAACCATTTGTATTTTAGTAGCCTGTCATTGTGTCTGTTTAATAGTATAAGGCACACTCAAAAAGATCCTCTTTCTATCCACTCTACTTTATTCTGATTTTACCGTATTGCAGTCCATCATCTAATCGTAAAATTTTACAGGACCTAACCTTAGATACACCTTTTCTTGTTCATTTTGAAGCTTGTGGGGTATTGAAGTCCGCGACAAGTGAAAGATAAGAATCCACGTTTCTAAAAGAATTTTTCACACAATAGGCTAAATTCTTCCATTTGCATAATGCCTTTTCTGTTTGTTTTCTTTTGTTTCTTTTTTTTCTTCCACTAAGCAATCTCTAAAGGGTATTAAGCGTTTTCAGATTAACTCTAAAAATTTAATTTCTTTTTTTACTCAGTACCCTATTGTTTACGTTTAACTATACCCTATAATATGAATATTAATATTCTAAACTATATAAAAGATAGCGCCATGTTTAGTACAAGTCTTTGTGAGCTTCCTTGATCGCGTCAGCACCCTTCTCACCAATGGCGTATACAGAGTTCTGAATACGACAGTCTGGGATAACTGGGATAACAGAGGCATCAATCACACGTAATCCCTTGACCCCATGCACCTTTAATGATGAATCGACCACACCTTGCTCACTACTCTTAGACAAACGAGCAGTACCACAAGGGTGGAACGCGGTTTGAACACGGTCTAAAATTTGTTTCCTCATTTCTTTGTCATCATCCAATGGCATTTCCCATGGGTACTCACCGACGACAATGTCCTTAAACCCTTTACCTTTGGTCAACACGTCGTAAGAAAACCTGATACCTTCTCTCATGGCGATGATATCTAACTCATCGGCAAAGAAGTTCAAGTTGATGTTCGGTTGTACAGGTGGGTCCGCGCTGTTCAACTTGACTTCACCTGGTTCAGAAATTGGACGAACCAAATCGACCACCACACTAGTGTAACAACCCTCTTTTGGAGTTGGATAATGCCATTGGAAAGGACTACCAAACATACTCACAAAGTCTAATTCGAAGTGAGGTTGGCCTTCAGGGCAGAATGGGTCCTTGCCGCCGTTGGCCTTTTTGGCTTGGAGGTAGTGAGGATCTTTCTCTAAATATTCGTCAATACGTGGGAAACCAACTAATTCAAGTAATCCCGAACCAACAGGACCGGTGGATTTCTTCTTGTACTGTTCCACTGCAGCAGTGTGTGCGGGACCTTCACGCAACAAGTGATCGTCCATACCAAAACCATCTTTTACGTGCAATACAAATGGGACACCTGGATGGTCTAACAAGTGTTGACCAACATGGGAATTTTCAACAATAACATCGATACCATGAGTCTCTAATTCCTTCTTTGGGCCAACACCTGAAAGCATCAATAGTTTAGGACTTTCAAAAACACCTTGGGCAACAATGACTTCGCGCTTGGCATAATAGCTGTGTTCCTCTCCAGATGGCTTAATGATGGTGACACCCTTGGCAACCTTGTCAGCGGCATCGATGATGACTTTTTTGGAGTGGACTTGGGATAAAATGGTGATATTTGGCTTCTCCTTCAGGAAGTAGACACTACTGGAACGCACACCGTGGTAGATGGAGTCCACACAATGTGTCAGACCAATCATCTCACCATCATAAATATTTTCGCTCATTGGAAGATCTCTTGACTTCCAGGCTTCGATTATTTTTCACGAAAAGGAGCTAATTCATCCACTAATTCAGCATGAGAGATTGGAAGAGGACCGCCACCACCAATCTTCTTGAGTTCTTCGGGGTAAAGCTTCAAGTCATCATGGTAAGTGGCACTCTTTCTCAAATAAGGTACCAAGGGGTCCCAAGTCCATTCTTCACCACCGAATTCTTCCCATCTGTCGAACGTGGGCTTGCAACCGGGAATCCAACTGAAGTAGTTCAAGGAAGAACTACCACCGAGGGCTTTACCACGAGTGTTGGGTTTCTCGATACGTTCATAGTCGTCACGCTTAACCATTGTGGTCTTGTAAGCCCAGTCGTACTTAGAGCCACGTAATTCCATAGCGTTGGATGGGGTTTTGATATCTTCAATCTCCTGTGAATTGCCCACACCAGCTTCAACAACCAAGATTCTTACATCCGGGTTCTCAGCAAGCCTACCGGCCACAACATTACCGGCGGTACCACCACCAACAATAATGAAATCATAGTCGTAATCAGTCATTTTTTTTTTTGTACTGTTTTGTTTAGTATTCTCTTTGTTTCTATTTATTTGATGATGATAAGTTCAAAGAAACCTATGATTCCCAACTACTGGTCAAAACATGTATCCCCTTTATAGCTTTCCTTTATTTGGTTTTTCAAGTGCATTTGGGCGGCGGAATAGGCGGGAAGATTGGTCTATGATGTAGGGCGGTGATTACCCTTTTGGGTAAGGGCGGTTACGGAAAAAGACACCGACCCGCAATCGGAAGTAGAAGGGAACTGAATCTAGAGAAAGCGAATAGCGGTACTGCCCCATATTCTTTGGTCAGTAAGGAGAATGAATTGAACATTGCTCTTTGTTTTGTTTTTTTTTTTTTTTTGGTCCCTCGAAAGAGCTCAGGGCTAGTTGCTCTCCGCAAAGCCGCCTTAAGAGCTCATCCGCCTCCGCACATACAACAATTGGCAAGCCAATAGTATAGACAAGATTTTTTGGCCTCTTGGCTCCCCTTGCGTCTTATCAAATTTTCGATCGCAAATATACAATTGTGGTTTTTCGTGACTATTAAACAGAAGAGAATTTCTCTTACTCCGGTATTGCCGATAGATTCATGAGATCGAGGACCAGCTATATAACAGATTGTCTGGGAATAGCGCCTTCTTCTTCATCTTTCTCTATAAGAAAATCGATAACAACAATGTCACCTGCAAACTACTCAGTTCCACTCTACACTACTTCCAATGGGTGCCCTGTTAGGGACCCAAATGCTATGCTCAAGATGGGTAAGTTTGGTCCCACTCTTCTCCAGGACCACCACTTGATTGATCTTATTGCGCATTTCGATCGTGAGAGGATCCCTGAGCGTGTTGCTCATGCTAAGGGATCTGGTGCTCATGGGTACCTAGAAGTCACCGACGATGTTTCTGATATAGTTAGCGCAGATTTCTTGAATGGTATTGGAAAAAAGACACCCCTCTTCCTTCGTTTCTCTACTGTCGGTGGTGAAAAAGGTACTGCCGATTCTGCTCGTGATCCCCGTGGGTTCGCTATCAAGTTTTATACTCAAGAAGGTGTCATTGACTGGGTCAACATCAACAGTCCTATCTTCTTCATTAGAAATGGTGTCCAATTTCCATACTTGGTCCATACTCAGAAGGCTAGGGATCCCAAAACCAACTTAAAGGATCCTAATATGTTTTGGGATTTCTTGTTGAACAACCCAGAGTCTGTTCATAATACCATGTTTGTGTTCTCTGACCGTGGTACTCCTTTCTCATACAGACACATGCATGGGTACTCGGCCCATACTTACAAGTGGGTTAATAAAGAGGGTAAATTTCACTATGTCCAAGTCCACCTCCTCACCGATCAGGGTATTAAGAATTTGAATAATGAAGAAGCACACGCTTTAGAAGCTGATGATCCTGATCATGCGGGCCGTGACTTGTACGAGTCCATCGAGGGCGGGGAATATCCCTCCTGGACAATTTACATTCAGACAATGACTGCCGAGCAAGCTGAACAAGCAGATTTTAGTGTGTTCGATCTGACCAAGACCTGGCCCCAGAAAGAGTATCCATTGAGGAGAGTTGCCAAATTGGTGCTAGACAGAAATCCTGAAAACTACTTCGCCGAAGTCGAGCAATCTGCTTTCAGCCCTGCGAACACCGTTCCAGGCATTGAACCTTCCGCAGATCCCGTCTTGCAGGCAAGATTGTTCTCCTACGCTGACACACAACGTTACCGTTTGGGGCCCAACTTTAACCAGTTACCCGTCAACCGCCCTCTACAGGCTTACTGTCCTTTCCAAAGAGATGGTCCGGGTCGTACGGACGGAAATTATGGTGCAGTCCCCAACTACCCTAGCTCTTTTGAACCACTAAATTACAGAGCTGATGCTTCTAACAATGAAGCACATGAGAAGTGGGTTGGTGAGGCAACATCTTTCCACTGGGGAGCTACAGAGAAAGATTATGAGCAACCAAGAATTTTCTGGGAACTATTCAAGAACACCGGCCAACAGGATGCGTTCATTCATAATGTAACAGAGAATGTCAAGGCCACAAGACCCGATGTTCAGAAACGTGTTCTGGAATTATTCTCAAAAATCAATCCTGAAATCTCTGAACTTATGTCCCATTCTCTTGAAACCAAGGCCAAGAGAACCTAAGTACTGGCCATTATTTATTATTTAGTATGCTTTTATTAGTATTCTTATTATTCTTATTGCAATATGTATAGGATAATGGTTGTCTGTTTGTGTTAGCCTCATATTACTGCTGTTATTTTTTAGTATCTCTTTTAGCGTATCTTGTTGGAAATATTCAAATTGGTTCTACTATTATTTTTGTCTAAACCGCCAACATATTTCTCATGCAAATTCCTGGGAGACAGTAGTAATTTTTAGTTAGAAAGGTTTGAGTAATTTTCTTCAAAACTTGTAAGTGTTGTCTTATCTGTCTTATAATACTTTTCTTTCTTCGAGTTGCTATTGCATCGTCACTTTGACTGCGGATAGAATATCCGCGTATCCGCTATACGTTGTTACAACGACATGGTCTTGTAAATTTTGGAAAAAAAAATTTGTAGTATATTTCCTAGGAGAATTTACCAACAATGAATTCCTGTATGATTTTGAAATGGTCTTCAGTAGTCCCATAGATGTGCTTCAGGTGTTGAATAAATCATTCTGGATGAAATGGGGAATGATTTCTTCTGGTTCAGAATAGAGCACAGAGTTTATCCCAATCTTACTCTTTGGACTCTAACTGATTTGAGGAAATATCCAAAAGTATCATGGACGGTTTCCAGGGGCTTCTTCCTTATCCAGTTGATCTGTAACTAACATTAGAAAAGCCTTGATCGTCCCAGGTACCCTCTCAAAAGGCACGTCAAAAGAGAAGAGAATACAATGAAAGGCAATGATTACTAGCAGGCTTTTAGCATATGGAAGCTCATGAGTATCAAAACTTAACTGAAAACACAAGTTCCTTCACATTTTCAGGATATCAGACTCCGTGTCAATAGATGCTCTTGCTCTTAAAGAACTCGAGACATGGGGCAATTCTATGCCTGCTAAAAGAAAAGTACTTTTGAATTATATTCAAGAGCTGGAAAAGTTTGTTAGACTATGCCATTCATGTTTTGTCCGTTTATTTTGTTCTTTGAGTGATATAATTTTGGCAATAATGGTTGAACGAATGGGAAAATGGATTCCCAACTGAATAACAATATTGAAAAACTATTCTTAAAATGCTTTCTTCTTTCAGCTAATTACTGTCAGCATTTATCCCTTTGGGATGACCAGCACCGTGTTTTCAATAAGAAACACAGCTCTTCTTTCTGTTAACAATTAGCAATATAAAAGAACCAAAGGATGAGAAGTTGGGAAGAAGTTGGTGTCATTTAATGGTGGTAAAGCATCTCATTCTGTTTATGTGAAGAGCCTTGGAGTTCTCTGGGTTTATTGGGTATCCTAGGCAAATGCGGCAAATCTTCTTGAGACTTTTGTTCCCCACCAAAATAACACATGGAATCATTCAAAACAGGTTAAACCGTTCTCAAACCTATACCAATCTCTATGGTGCTATTCTATTTTCATTCGTTGTCTACTTACAAATGTCGAGAAATTTTACTTCCATGGTATTCATACATTATGCAGTAATCCATGAACTAGGGTCATCTTTCAAAGCACATGAATTGTTAGTCATGTTCTTTGGTAGAATTTACTTGTCTTTTCCATCTATTCAGTTAAGTACGAAATTGACAAACTCAAGGTGTGGAAAAAGAACAGGGTGGCTCACATTATTCAACCTGAGAAAAAACTCTTCTTGGTCCACATCCCACAACGTTTATTGGTAGCATCAGAGTACCTCTCCTGGGGTAAAGGTTTCCTTCAGAATTTTAGGAGAATTACCTTTAAATCGTTTCTTCTCAGGTATTAATATCCAGCAGTTAATTTGCTGAATGTAGGGCTAGAAATGATTTTAAGTGTGGTACTAGGAGTCCGTGATTATAGATCACCATAAATCGGCAGAGTTTCCTGAGGTTGCTGTTCCTTCCCATGGAATAGTCCCTTCATTTTCAATTGGAGATGATATGACTTACTTTTTCGAGTCATATGATAAGTTATCGTCTTAACGCTGCTTTGGAGAGGACGAAATGGCTATTTTGTCTTCACAGAGATTCCGAATCTGGCGAATGGGCGAGATGGACGGATTTTTCCGTTTGTGCAAGGAATGTTTCGTTTAAGAAAAGCTTGAAAAGACTGCCAGTGAGTGTCTGTCAAGGTAAAATCAAACTCCGTCTCCTAGCAGCATAATTGCCGTATCATAAATTAGCTCAAGAAATGGAGTCCGCCATATTATTGACACAGGAGGTGGCTGCAAGGAAAATGAGGTGAAAAGTTAGTAGGAAGTTTAGTGGATTTACTTGAAAATTCATTAATATGTTTAAGCTGATGGATTTTATCTCAGGGGAACTATCCTGTCTTCGCCAGACAAATGCTTCCTGAAAAATGTTTTCATGCCCTGTAAAACAGTTTTGCAACACTTGTCTAAGCACAAGATTGTTTATCCACGAATAACTTCATTCAAAATCCGAAATTCGCTTTTCCTTATGTACTGTTAAAAGGATTTACACAATATCCAAGGTGCTATATCGTTCGCCTGTCTAATATTACAAAAAAACAAATGGTGCATGGTCCAAAAGACGGCGTCGCTTTTTAGGATAGGTTGCGTAGAGTTACAAAATGGTCTCTAGCGGGTTCGAACCGCTGATCCCCGCGTTATTAGCACGGTGCCTTAACCAACTGGGCCAAGAGACCTTTGTATTAGGATGGTTTTAGCTGCGGAACGGTGTCACTCAAGTATCTCAAAGATGAGAATATTCTAATAAATCAAGGTTCAATTTATTTTCCGGTAATTGGACCTTGGCTCATTACACATAGACCCATGTTGAGCAACTGCTTAAGAACTTTTAAAAAGGAAAAAGAGTTAGAAGACTGGTAAGCTTTTCGACTTGCAGTGGCATTTTTCGCTCAATCTTATACGGATTCTTATTCTTCCCTCACATTTTCGTCAGGGTGGCAATCGGATCATGCCTACTATTATAGTTGGATATATTGCAAAATGCAAATTTCAACTGCACCATAAAAGATTGCTTCAAAGTTTGCTCTAATTTATTTCCTCCCTACAAAGAGTACGACCAAACTATCAGGCCGATGAATACTAAGAAGATCCCCGAAAAGCCTCGAGGGTTGCATCTTTAAAAGTTCTTTGGAGAGGTTCATTTGAATTATTTGTTGATTGCTTTCACTTAAAATAATGAGGATAGTGAGGTGGTATGTGGGAGAGTCAATTTTAAACTGTCAAAGACTTCTGTCACCCACGAGGTATTCGAAAAATCAAGGATGAGTTTTTATTGTTTATCATGGGAATTGGAGAGATACCTTTCCCTCTGATATTCCTTCCTACTAAACATTATCAGTACGAAGCTTGTCTTAATTCTCAATGATAAGAAACATCTCGCTTTATTATCCAGATGATAATTAAAGTTTAACCAATATTCTACACTCTAGAAGATTAGGAACTTTTTATAGTTTCTATCTTCCAATATATGTCAATATGCGGGTCGTTCTTTTCGGACTTTGTGCTATTTAGGGAAACATTCCAGATCGAAGCTTGTCTTTTAGATTCATATGAGAGGCGTCAAAACAGTATCTTATGGTCCTTGAGAGTATAATGTACATTCATTGGGTAAGACATGTGGCGGGTACAAGAACTTGTAAATGTACTGACCCAAATGGCAATTTCATGATTTACAGAGGGGCCGTTGATCTGGAAATGAATATCATAAATTTTGAGGATGTACTCTCACCACTTCCTTTTGAGCTGGATTTTCATTGGATAACCTCAGAAGTTAGGTTGTATCAATGCTGTGGACACCGCCTCACAAGTAAGATCAGAATACATCCATAAAATTTATTATTAGCAGACTTTGAAAAAAAAAAATTTTTTTTTAGGATAAATGCCGACAGGAACATCTTTTAGTTAGGCTTTCTTCTTATCAAAGTGACATATGCAGCTAGTTGTTTTAATTCTAGTTCTTACTTCAGCTTTTTATGTTTTGGTCGTCTCCGATATGTTTCGTCTTCGCACATTAAGATCTGGGGATATAATCACAATGGAGTACGGCCCGCTGGACGATGCAAATGTGACAAATGAAAACAATAGGTTACGTATTAACAAGGATAAAACAGACCTCTACGCAGCGGTAGATGATGACCACCATTTGTTATTTGCTAACAACTCCTATGCCTCGGAAAAAACCGAAGGCTACTTTCAACAAACATCTAAGCATGTGGCTTCTTCACCATTTTCCATAAAAGATGGATATCTGAATTACAAAAATAGTAAGAAGTTTTACGCAGTTGCCGAGGATAATGGTTATACGTTGTATACAAGGGCGGCTGGTGGCGATGCCGTTGAAATTGTCCTCATGGTTGAGTCCATTGATGGCAAAGAAATTCCAGATTTTCCTTAAGATCCAATTATTTTCATTATTTTCCTTCTCAAAAAAAAGGAAAAAGAAAAAACAAATAAACGTTAAAACTACTGATAGTTAGTAACTGCTAAGGGTTCTCAGTTTTATAACGTTCGTATGTCTGAATTTTATAAATGGGTGGGACAGTTTCCGGTATATTATGTTAATGATCATTACCCTCACTCGGGTACAAGCACAAACTTTTCACAAGGGTGCTTTGATCGAGAAATAAAGATCAGGAGAACAAACAAATACGATGGTCGAACGAAAAGCTACTGTTCAATAAGCTACGATACTATATGATTAGAATGGTTGCATCATGAGAAGGTACTAATCATTCAGGTAATTAGTTTTGAGGCAGCCTCAGGTCCTTTACGTTGTCTTGTGTGGACATGGAGCTCTGACTACCCCACAGAAGGATGCGTTTTAGAGATAAGTATTCTTAACTTCCAGGATATATTAAGAATTTGATTTCGATATATTTCAGTTTCAAGGTATTGAATATGCGCATTAGAGCCTAAGACACTGGTTTTCCAAAATCATTTGCGAGTGACACCAGAGGTTTAGTAACACCAGAAAGCAATAAAGAAGAATAACGCAATAATTCTTGGAGGATTCCCCGATTTCATTGGATATACAAAAATCTTAGCCTAAAGATTATTCAAGAGTTTCTTCAACAGGTTCAGCAAGAATGAGCTTTTCCAATGATAAGAGGACAGTTTCAACAAACATGGGAAGTTTAGATAATGTGTGTGACAAGAGCATGGTGTTTTCAATGAAACAGTCCAATGAAACGACACGTTTTCCACATTTACAGCAGAATCATATCTAGGTATTTTTATAGTCAATTGGTGGTCGTCATAATTGAATTCTGAGATAATTGAACCATCCCGTGGAAATCATATTTTTTTATCATTGAATAAAGGTACTTGAATAAGAGTTTCGATTAAATCGTGCTTTCAGTACGGCCCTGATCTTCCATTTCATTGTTAACTCAATTCACATGCGGATTTCGCCAGTTTTCGAGGGTTCAGTTATCAACGGATAAATCAATTGCAAACATAAAGAGTACATCCTTACCGGGACGAAAGGAAGCTTAGCATAAAATATCAAAGTTTTTAAGCATAGTACGTCGAGGAGTGATTGACATAAGAGAACCTACTTTAGAGTACCCCACGCATATGAAGAGCCTGATGTAAATATCTCCAATGATTTGAAGTCTAACAAGGATAGCAGTATTTCAAGTGAACCATACATTACGCTATAAGCCTGGGCGTTACTACCCGCCGTACCAGTATGTTGCGTGGATGGTTTAGAACCAAGCAAATTGTAATTTTACTATGTGGGTTATTTCGAAAAGCCAACCGTAGACATAGAAACACAGTGTTCTACCTACATGGGATTATGCTCTTGCTCGTTTTAAGACCAGTTTGCTATGTTGTAATAGAGATAGGTTTGCCAAGACGATAGGTTGGTGCCGCAGAAACAGATATATGAGAGGAAAGAAATGACGGAAACATGGAAAACCAGTAGAATTTTTAAGAATTTAGTGTGACACGAAATATTCTATGGGAATCTCTTAGTGTCATTTATCATTCTATTGTGTTATCTAAAGTAATTATCTGGACTAATGAAGCTATTCACTTACCTATTCTTTATCAATTTGATGGCCATCGCAGAATCACGTTTCCTAGAAATAATCATATTAACGGGGTAGATGCTCCGGCTGTAAGATATAAAATAAACGAACCACAAGGTAACAACAGACGTTTGGTGCATTGTCGAAAGCTCCATAAGATATGGGTCTTTTGCTCTAGTGTCCGATCTGAGTAGCTTGTCCGATCACTGGTTTCCCCGCCTTCCAGTCTCTCAGATGCTGAGATAAGCGAGTTTGACAGAATTCTTTTTTTTTGCGGCGGCATCCATTCCGCTTCCCCGCACTCACATTTACTATAGGCCACCCCTCACCGTCAGCCTCTGTTGTCTCTTTTTTCTGCTGCGTTTTACTGTTTTGTATTTTCTACAACGCGTCTGCGGCGGTACGCTCTAATTCCAGTGGTTTTTCCGGAGTTGAGGTCCCCGGATTAATTTGTCACATTTTCTCCATGGTTTACCCTCCAGATGTGCGATATCCCCGCACGTCCGGCACTATGTCGTCGTCTTAAACGTCATTCTATCTGTGCTGCTCTTAATGGAAGAGACTAGCTGGTACATCATATATTGGGAATCTCTTGGGGGGGAAACTGGTGGGGGGATAGCGGGGAACTGGCGGGGTGCGCGATATGAGGGAGCAGACAGCAAGCAAGGATAACTTCTGTTACGTTGGGCAACGCGTATTATGGGTGCCTGGACGTCATCATGATTTTTTCTTCTTTTGTTCTTCTCAATTCACTTCTGATAGAAGTTATAAAACGTCAGGATTCCAGTGAATATCGATGGTTGAGCTTTCCTGTTACCTACAATCCCACCTTCTAATTCACTTGGCAACAAGAATTACAAAAAATGCCTAGAATTATAGATGATTTAGAACCAGAGCCTAAAAAATACGAACAGGAGTTTGTCGAGGATGTCAACAGCCCTGTGGAAGATAACAGCTCTGGGACCTCACCCACTGGCATTTCTCCGGCAGAAAAGTTTAGACAAGAATCCAGCTCTATACATACCGTCAACGGTAAGCGTGTTTTGCAAGAATATGAGGTATACGATAAGCTAGGTTACGAGTTTCCACAGTGGAAAAAATGGAGTATCGTTACCGTCATATTTGTGTGTCAACTATCGATGAACTTCAATGGTAGCGTTTACCCTCATGCACTATCGCTTATTTCCAAGGAATTTCATGTCAGTTCACAAGCTGCCAATACCTCTCAGATGATTTTTAAAGTGGCGTACGGTTTTGGTTGCGAATTGTGGGCACCTTGGTCGGAAGAATACGGTAGACGGAATATCATGCAACTAAGTTTATTTTTTACGAATATTTGGCAGATTCTTGGTGGTAAGGCTCCAAATTTTGGTACTATTATTGTGGCAAGATTCCTTGGTGGTATTTCTCAAGCAGGTGGTTCAGTGACTCTTGGTGTTGTCGCTGATATGTGGCAACCACAAGACCATGGCTACGCAGTTGCTTACGTGGTGCTGGCATCCGTTCTCGGCGCTGTCATTGGTCCTGTATTTGGTGGCTTAATGGAGGAGCATCTCTCTTGGCACTGGAATTTCTGGATCCAACTGATCTTTGGCGGTGTTACGCAGCTATTACATTTCTTTTTAGTTCCAGAAACTAGGGCTAGTGTGTTAACAGACAGAGAGGCCAAGCGTCGTCGTAAATCCGGTGAGGATCCAGAGATATATGGTCCTCATGAAGTGAAATCCCTTGATTTTAAAGAGATTATGCGTACCTGGTTACGTCCATTTTACATGTTTCTTTGTGAACCAATTGTGCTTTTCTGTTCATTACTTTCCGGTTTTGCTGACCACTTGATCTTTATCTGCAACCAATCTTTCACTCCCATCTTCAAACAATGGCACTTTTCTACAACGGCTTGTGGTCTGATCTTCATTACTTTGGTAGTTAGCTACGCTATTGCATACCCTCTCCACTTGATCGATATTTACTACATGAGAAAGAAAATGGACGAATTAATGCATAGTCCTAGGGGTCCAGAACGTCGTCTTTGTTGTTGCTTTACCTCGCCCCGTTACTTTCTATTGGTCTTTTCGGTTTTGCATGGACGTCTATGGGGCCATCCTACACCCCATGGATTGCACCAGCTATTTTCAGTACTGTGATCGGTATTGCCAACTACAGTATTTACATGGCTACAATTGATTATATGGTGGCAGCATACGGTCCTTACGCATCTTCTGCAACAGGTGGCAACGGGTTAGCTCGTGATTTACTGGGTGGTATCGCAGCCATGTATGCAGGCCCTTTGTACAACAACATTGGCGGTAAGTTCCACTATCAATGGGCCAGTACGCTGTTGGGATGTCTATCCATTATTTGCAGTATCCCAATTTATATCTTTTACTGGAAAGGTCCACTTATCAGGAAGAAAAGTAAATTTGCTCAGGAAATCGCAAGATCTCTGGAAGATGAGATGGAGCATGTGCAGCCTGGCCACACTGATAAAACTATTAACGTTCAGAGCAATCCTAGTAAAGAAGTCTCTGACAAGGTTTAATGAAATGATATATTCTTTATACATAGAATTTCGGTTCTTTCTTAAAAAAACAAACAAACAAAATTGCATGTTTTCGTTTATAATGGCTGTTGTCTTGTTGGCTAGTGACAACCTTCTTATATTTGGACCGCTGTCGATCGAGAAGGTTCCGCTTAATTGGTATATTTTATGGTTATGTACTCCCGGCTCTTTTGAGGAAGAAAAAAGAAAATGCTTCCAACCAGATTCGAACTGATGATCTCCACATTACTAGTGTGGCGCCTTACCAACTTGGCCATAGAAGCTCGTATTCTCGGACGTGAGGACTCTAGAGATCTCATCAGATAGATAAGGTTTTCGAGATTGAAAGAAAAAAAAATTATTCGGCAGAGCCTCTACATGTTGAAAACAACATGATATATCATCAAGGCATACCGCATAATGTTGATTTCGTGACACTAAAAGTACCTAAAAGCAGGCATATTTTCTTCTTTACAGCCCCATCATTACAAAATGTTCAACTGTCAGGTACCTTTATACCGTTAATCCTTAATTGTTATGCACTTCCTACGGATGTGGCTGCTACAAAGAAAATTTATTCCCAAGCTAAAAACCTATGTTTTCTCCTGTCCATACCATGATATACCTTGACCATAGATTTTCTCCCGCTGAATTTTGAAAAGCATTTACGGCGAAGCATTATGTGACGCTTTTTCGATACGTTAATGATCTCTGTGGTTTCACAAGGAAAGTTTGATCAGTGATACAGAAAACTAAGGTATCGAAAGTTCAAATTTTACTACTCTTCTCGCACATATTCTTTACCAAATGCTTTGTGACGTTTGATCTAGTATGGTCAACACTATCGTGTCCGTTAAGTATACAGGAAAGGTTTTACGATCGGAAAATAAAAACAATCCTACAGAAGATATTCCATTGCGTTACGACGATTCTTATATGTTTATCTGACTGAAACGGGTGCCGATGTATTTGAACTGGTAACTCTGCTTGTTAGATCTGCAGAACAGATCTTATATTTTCAAAAATATGCCATGTTATAACCTTTTGTCATTTAGCAGAGCTGCAGCACAGGAAGCTATAGTAGTAAATGGCCAAAGTAACTTCCACATCTATTATTGTTGACAGAAAGTTCTATCATAGGATTCCTTAGCTATTTCCGATCGGTAAATGTTTGAAATTAAACCTGTCTTCTATTTTTCTTTCCTTTTTTCCGTGGTCGTATGACAGATAAGGCTTTTACTACATTTTAGTATGAAAACATTCAAAGAATGGCTGTTATTGTTCGTTTGATATCCAAAGGTGTAAACTCTTTTGAACATGTCTTTCCTTTGGCCAAAATAACTGACAACTTTTTTGAAATGCACTTCAGATATTATTAGGCCTATGAGAAAACTTATACCTACAGTTTTTCCATAAATACATCACTGGAAATTGATTATGTCAGTGCTTTTTGCTTCTACTTTCAGTGGTTTTATAAAAAGTGGTTTTGTCATCATGTTTATTCAGACAGGTAGTTTTGGATCTGGACGATTCTTTCATGCTGCTATCAACGTCGGATTATTGATGATATACACTGTGGTCCCCCCTTGTTTTATACCTTGTGCTACGGTTTGGGATTCGCGTGCGCTACGTCCGTACTAACCTTTTTGTCCTTTGTTTGAATCTGTGGTATACATTCATGGTTCTATATCTAAATGATCACCTAAAGACCTTCCTCAATCGTCCTTTCCATCCTCAGCCATACGTATCGTCCTAATTTCTCGGTATATGTTCACTTACTACACCCACCAAATACCATTTAATCAAGGGCAAGTTCACGAAGGGTTAACCACAGACCTTGTAGTATACTGATGACTTCTAAGATCTAGTAAAATATTGGGTTCTCATTTTCATTTTCCTGAAATTTTTCTCAAGTGAAAAGTATACAAGCTTTTATAGCATCCCTATAGGTTGCAATATGAAATGGTACGATACTGTGTTCAGTGGCCATCCGGAATATTTCCTGCTTCGAATAGCAATGATACTAAAACAAAATTTCCATTAGCAAAATCAATGTTATAAATGAAGATGTTGCTTAATCCGACAGGGCTGATAGGTCTCAAGTTTTCCTGGAAACATTAGCGGTATGAACACAAAGAAAGGTAGAATAATCGTCTAGATCGTTTTTTTTATCAAAACTCAATCCCAATGAAAGATAGTATTTTAGCAGATCCAAATACTCATATCTACCATGCATTAGTGCCCATTTCGTAGAATATCTACTTTCGGAATAATACAGACTGGTGGTTTCTTTCAACAACTAAATTATTATACGAACTTGTGGATCAAAAAGTGGAAGACAAATAATTTAGTAGCATTAAATTTTGTCGAATGGATCATTTCATTTATTTCGAAAGAAGTTGTCGACTTAGAAGGTAGTATTCTTTTCGACTCTCGGTTTTTTTTTGTCCCCAAAAAAAACTAATTTAATTTATCGCACAGTTCATTTTCCTTGACCTGGCAGTTGCGTGGTCCCAAATGTTGTCCAGTGTTTGATGTTACTCGAAGTTTGCAATTTTAATACCACTCAGTTTGAGGTGCTGGATATATCAAAGCTCAACTAACTATTGATCTAACGGTTCTCGAACCATATGTGGTTATACAAATGTTAGTTGATGCCGGTTGAAATCTTTACCAAGTTCAGCTCTCTGTGCTCTTGGAACTTTTGTTTAATTTAAAACCAGCGTTAAGAGATGGCGTCCACATTTTTACCCTTGAGAACCCATGCGCTAACCCTGAAGGCGTTTCTAATCCAAATATATCAAGAGATCAGTTTATTTCATCAAAGAGTAGTGTTTAACCAGAAGTTGGCATCTAATGAATCGACATAAACTTTCACCAGTTAATTATTATAAAAAGTCGTGGTGCATAGCTAACTTTTCACAATAACCATTGGTCAGTCACCTATTCTCAATTTAGCTGTTCTTTGGTTCTTCTCAAATTGAGGTGTCCCGTACGTAATCATCTCGAGTTAAAAGTGGTCTCAACTTACCACTATTTGTTGCTAGTTTTGGAAGATGTCAACGACTTAAATGGTGTTTTGGAAAATGATAGAGATAAAAAATATGAGCTTTATTAGTTTCATGGAATATATCTGAAACGCATTACGTAATCCGCGTACGGGTTGGAGGTGAAGATTTGATAATTGGTTATAGCGATAGAGTAAAGTACTGTTGGCCCACTTTTTAAGGTTATTCCTTGAATTGATTGATAGAAATGGGGATGTTATATGGCTGTTACCGAGGATAGCGATATCGGTGCCACATTTGGATCAGAGGAATGCAACATACTGCCAACAAGAGTGAATTGAACTTTTAAAATCTATCAACATCTACTAACATCTCCCCCAAATTCTTCATTTACCACTACAAATATTGAGAACGTGCGCATATTAGAAACGTTTCAGTAATAACAAAGGAATAAAGTATGGCAAATTTTAGTGGCATTTCTTAAATATTGAAAGCTACATTGTCATTTCGATTATATTTCTCTTGAAAACACACTTCCATCGCTTTGCTAGCAGGATGGCTGTCATGATGCCCCATTATACCATATATCTTTCACGGATTTATTGTGGCATTCCTATTTTACCTTCAAGTTTAGATTGCGAGTATTGCATTGGACCTTTCTATACCTTTTATGTGTGGGAAAGAACAATTTAACAAACTGACAACTCAAAGTTGAAGGAGAAATAACTATAGTAATGAATATGTGTGATAAGTTCACTACACAGAAAAGATAAGTATGATTTTCAACCGAGTGGGTGATGTGTCATACAGCTTTCACCACCAGGAAGTTGTAATAGTTGACAATTTGGCCGAGTGGTTAAGGCGAAAGATTAGAAATCTTTTGGCTCTGCCCGCGCAGGTTCGAATCCTGCAGTTGTCGTTATTTTTATCATCCTAAATGGTACTTCAAGTGAACATTTTGCCCAGACCCTCTAAGTTTGTTTGGTTTTACCATCGACTTACGCGAAACGACTTTACTGTATTATTTTGGGCTCCCTCTACTGGAAAAAAAATATTCGACTTTTCGGCTTTGAAAAGTCTGCTCAGTAGGAAACCGAGATGTTTAACAGCCGTTAAAGACAGAAAAATCCTCCACCAGAACTTTTGAAAAATTAATCACTGATCTCTCCATGATGATGGGGTCTTGGTCTTACTTCCTGGTTTTCCAAGAATTACGAGGTCTCTTGGCCCAGTTGGTTAAGGCACCGTGCTAATAACGCGGGGATCAGCGGTTCGAACCCGCTAGAGACCATTCTTTTTTACTTTGAGAATAATAATATTTTTTCTTTTCCTGTTTTGAAAAGTGATTGAGAGCAGTCGGGCGGTTGACAATATATCAAGCGTTTCCATGGGTGAAAGATATTTTATTTTCATGAACGAGATCGCTTTGTTTTCGCAAGTGTTGCCAATGCCAGAAGAACAGCAGCTTCAGATAAACTTGTTGTGCTGTGAAATCTGGAAAGCCTAGTAGAAACTGATAGGTATGTGAACTCAATTTTTCAATGGTGATTTCCTGAATTATGGTTCAATAATTAAACAAAGAATTTCGACAATTGTTGTTTCTAAAATCCGAAGGAACTTTAGCATATTTACCTTGAAATCCTCATTGCGAATCGTTATGTTCTTTCGAGACCAAACAGGGAGTAATGCCATTCAGAAGATTGTAAAGGTTTAGAATCAGTACAAACAAGATTTGGCTGAATTGCGTTTATCAATGATATGATTCATTTGGACGAATAGAGTTGATTTGAATTACATGGTTAAAAGTCAAGAGCTGGCAAGTAATCTATTAAGGATATTTCGATGGTTTATATGATTATTTCAGGGAAGGTTTGGCAAATGCATTTAGATGAAGGTTTCCTCAGTTATTACAAGGTCATTCCGGATTGATTTTCATATGGAATACAAATAAGGCCGATGGGGAAATAATAAGTCCTCGGAGACAATCGTAGAACGTTGGTTGCATCCCAAGAATTTAACCTGAAGACACAAGGCGTGAGGACGACGTGCCTAGATAGTATACGAAGTTATACTATTCTAGAAGCATTGGCTAGGTTGTCCTTCGGTCGTTCATCATGATATATTGTTTCCTAAGGCCTTAGGAAGAATAAAATTTTTCTTTTATCGCGCGTTAATAAGACCACTTCCAAAAAACAGAAGTTTGTTAAGGGTACACCGATGGTAATCGAAACCGTATCTTATCGGGACAGTTCAGCCGGCCTTTCGGAGAATCGAGGGGTCGCTAGTTAATCTTCGAAAATTCTGGCAGAAACAGGCAACCTGAAGACATTTAAGTCAAAGGGCCACACTTGTGGAGTTAGAAGTAACTTGCAGGATCATGTCACAGTGTCGATCCAATGGCTCGTTGTGCTACGACATGATGACTTAGACAATTACTTAAGCAGACTAATAAGACTAACAAGCAAGGCTGACATGAAAATGTTCCTGTGAAGATCACATACTTGTCTTTTTGTAACGTAGAACAGCACGTATTGGGAACAGAAAAGATAAGTGACACAGAGAGTATCCATTGTTCCTATTGTTTTTCCTCTGAGTTCATTGAGTATGGAATCACAAAGTTCATCTGAAGAACATGTGGTGGTTGACATCATAGATAAGGACAAGTCTGTTGAGGAGAATGCTGTGAAAGATAGTACCGAAATTAATGATCAAGAAAAAAAATATGCAGTCGTCAAATCGAAGGATACTGATGTTGTATTAAAATTTATGGAAGAGCATGACAGTGAAGTGCCGGAAATTACACCTGACCAAGAACGTACTCTGAGGAGAAAGGTGGCTTTAATTATTGTGGGGTTTACTTTCTTAATTGATTTGACTCTATATTCTGATAAGGCTGTGCTTTCATATGATTCTATCCTTGGTCTTTTTCAAGATACAGGGCTCACTCAAAACACGTACAATGATGCCAATACTCTCTTTTATGTCGGTTATCTTATTGGGC
This sequence comes from Zygosaccharomyces sapae, assembly GCA_900465325.1. Taxonomy (NCBI): domain Eukaryota; kingdom Fungi; phylum Ascomycota; class Saccharomycetes; order Saccharomycetales; family Saccharomycetaceae; genus Zygosaccharomyces; species Zygosaccharomyces sapae. The sequence continues at coordinate 883,562 of UEGL01000009.1, read as the reverse complement.
AGTTTAATTTGATATTTGTTCAAAATTCTCGATTGGTAGGGTGGTAGCAATTATGACGGGGTATGGACTATTGTTATTTTTTTGCATTGTACAGCCTATAACTATCAAGGAATAATTGCGTTGAGGTTTTTCTTGGGTTTCGTTGAATCAATTGCAGTTCCCACTTTGAATATCACAATGAATCAATTTCTGACACCGAGCGAAAAGAATTCATATGGACCTATATGGTATATTTCTTCTATGGGTGTTACTATACCTGTTGGATTTATCGCCTATGGGATTCTGTACGCAAAGTCTAATGTACCAACATGGAAACTGTTTACAATTATAATTGGTGGATGTACCTTCCTAATTACCATTTTAGTTTTCTATGGTATCCAAATAATCCAGCTGATGCTAAGTTTTAAAGCACTAATGAGAAAGTATGGGTAATCAGAAGAGTTCAGAAGTCTAGTAGGGCCTCTATTGAACAAAAGGTTATAAAAAATACCAAATAGTGGAGGCAGTGAAAGATCCAATAACTTGGTTATTTTTCCTTTTCTTTGACCCAACAGCTTGCCAACAATTTAGCTTATCAACAAAACTTGTTATTTGAAGGTCTTGGTCATATTACAAATTTGGATTCAACGTTAGTTTCTGTTGCCTCTGGTGGATTTGCTTCCGTTTGCTCTATCGTTGCGACTGTTTTTCTGCTTTACACCAAAGATTATACCGCCTTCTCGGTTGTGTTTTGGAGTATACCATCGTTTGCGTCTTCAATTGCCTTGACCACAATTCCGTGGGATAAAAGAATCGCTTTACTGGCCATGTTATGTGTTGCTTCCCCATTATTTGGTATACCTTGGATTCTCATGTTTAGTTGGAACACCACGAGTTGCAGTGGGTATACGAAGAGGATTACACGGAATGCAATCGTAATGATTGGTTATAGTATTTCAAACATCATCTCCCCTCAGATTTGGAGAGCGAAAGATGCTCCGCGTTATATTCCTGCATGGATAGTTCAAATTGTTCTTTCTTTTTTCTTTGCACCAATGCTTGCCTTAGTGGTTCGATACATATTAAAGAAAAGAAATGTTAGGAGATTAACAGATTTGAAGAGTAACAATGGATTAGTTGAGATAGATGGAGAAGCTGTAAAAGTCGACGTGGCCATGCTCGATCTAACAGACTTGGAAAATAAATCCTTTATATACCCTCTCTAGGGGTGTGGCGTCTGTTAGATCGGCTTCTATATGGATTAATTAATTTAATGACAACACTTTTTTCTTCTCAACCCGCAGAATGAAAGTGACATCAGAGACAGTAGACTAATACAAGACGACACAAAGGGTATTTTAGACAACTCCTAGTAGTATTTATAATTTGTGTACTTTATGACTTTAATTTTCTGTTGATATTATTACAATCTACAAGAATCAAAATTCAATCTTTTCGAGATATTCGCATATAAAGGGATCGCTTCGTGTTTATGATTAGGTAGTGATACGGAACATTAAGACAAAGCGGTGACAGATGAAAAGGTAGTAAGAGATAAGGAACCAAAAGTAAACAGATAGGGAGTTTTAATAAGTGAATAACGGTGGAATTAGAGGGAATAGATAAAGTTTAAAGATGATAAGAAGGGTCGAATTAGTGGGTGTTATAAAGGTTAGAAGAGTGTAGGAGGCATGGATAGAGATAAAAAATTAAAAGGGGACTCGGAGAGAGTTTTAGAGAGCCAAAGTGGGTTATATATAATCTTTAGGTGCACATTATACCCCTTTGTACAAGAACCGTTTGGGTCCGATGGGGTTGAGATGTGTTTTCTTTGAGGGTTACATGGAGTTGAATAGTGGAGGGATGAACTGGAAAAGTGGTACATTTTAAGATCTAGATATGATTTAGAGGTGTGAAAGTTAGTAGATAGAGGGTTAAGAGTGGTATACGAATTTTTTCTGGCGAGATAAAAAATGGAAGTGCGACTTAAATTAATTTTGGGGAGATATGAGAGTGACTACAAGATAAATTGGTGGTAAAAATGTATATATTTGATAAATAAGATGTGTGCTTTATTGAGGTCTGAGATGGTAAAGGCCCATATTGCGCACAGAGAGTGTCCGGACGGTGTCCGAGAGGCTTTTTCGGCTTATGAGTGGTACTTGTGGAGGGTTTTAGGGAGGATATAGAAGAAACAGGGCCCTTCTTATCGATATGTACCCTTGTCTTGAGAGAAGTAGGAGTATATTGGCTTGAAATCTTGAAAAGAGAAGAATCCACGTGATATTCATGTGACTACAGAGGAGTGTTGAGTGGCCGAATTGCGGGATTGCGGGAACCCGAGGCTGCGATGTGGTGAAAAATAATCTTTTCTTGCAATGGGGAACACTGTAATGTATGTTAGAGAGTCAGTAGACGTCTTGATGTTCCAGTAGACCCCCAGTAACGGTATAAAATGTGTAGTTTTGCGGCCAAAGTCAGTAAAAAGTGATACTTGCGGGCATGAGACGGTGTCCACCGGTAAACTGGGGCGTGGGAAAATGGTATGGGATGTTTTACTTGTGGGGGGAGATATTTTGCGGGGTAGAGTAGGCGTGGACACACGGCTGTATAGCACGGCTGATGCGGCTTGTACAGATCGGGAAAATGTATCTGCATGGAACAGTGCGGCTGAGATGCAGGGCTATTACTATGCCAGATCGGGTAAAGCCACGTGTAAGTCACGAGTGCCCAGTCAAAAAAGAAACAAGGATGCCGCGGACGGCATATTTTATGAGTATGCATCGCCGCACCAGGCGCCACAGTGCCGCATGACACGCCACAGTGCCGTGGCACGCCATCTCACGTGTTCCCACGTGAATCGCACGTGTGACTTTTGAATCTTTTGAAATTTTTCTTCGCTAAGACTCTCGCAAAGTGTCCTTAAAAGCGGTGTAAGAGAAAAAGTATTTCGGGCGGTGATAGGAAGACAACAGAGCGAGCGAGCAGAGACCAAAGTGAAATGTTTTTCTCGGCATGGGCAAGGGGACTGAGAGGTAAAAGTGACCGATGGAAAATCAAGGCGTAAGGAACTACATGCGAAAGCAAAAAAGAAGACAAGTCTGAAAGGATTTGGAAACTTTTCTGAGTAGGCTTGTGCGTTCGTAGGAGGGTTTTAGACGGAAGGCCGCGTCGAGCGGTGGAGAGAGTTACTGGGGAGATCGAGAGATCTGCTTGGGCTCTACAGCGCTCGGCATGGGCGATGGACAGATAGGTTTTTTTAGGTGGAGGAGTCCTAGTAGTAGTAGCGGCGTTCTGTCGTGAGGCGAACGGGTTTAGTACAGCTGACCTTGGTCCTAGCTTGAACAGACCCATCGAGGACGTTGTTTTTATGAACTCCTCGGTCGGGCAGTGAAGGATTTGGTGGATTACTAGCCGATGGCAATGTAGTCGTTGTTTCTCTCGAAAGAGAGAGACACACCGAAAACTAATAGGGGGAATGCTCTGTCGAATAGCCGGCGGCGAGTTCTTTGTCGCTGTGATTCTTCTGGAGTAACCCTCTCTCAGGCGGGGGGATATTAAACCTTGTTCCGTGAAACACCGG
>UEGL01000009.1:867500-872500 GCA_900465325.1 Zygosaccharomyces sapae | reverse complement strand
AAGGGGCAGAGAAGGTGTACATCTAGGGTTTCTAGGGGTCTGGACGAGATTTGAAAAGTTTTCAGTTTTCTTTGGGTACTTAAAGGCCTATGAAGGCCTTTGGAAAGCAGGATTTGTACCGGGGACGGTGGATCTTGTCGGAAATAGTGCTTTATTTGGGAATATCTCCGTTATGCGGGCACATAGAGGACTGGGAGTGAGAGAATATTTTTCGCGGCGGCTGAAAGTACCGGATTGAACATTATTCGTGACCGAAAACTTTTTCATTTTCGAGATATTCGCATATAAAGGGATCGCTTCGTGTTTATGATTAGGTAGTGATACGGAACATTAAGACAAAGCGGTGACAGATGAAAAGGTAGTAAGAGATAAGGAACCAAAAGTAAACAGATAGGGAGTTTTAATAAGTGAATAACGGTGGAATTAGAGGGAATAGATAAAGTTTAAAGATGATAAGAAGGGTCGAATTAGTGGGTGTTATAAAGGTTAGAAGAGTGTAGGAGGCATGGATAGAGAGATAAAAAATTAAAAGGGGACTCGGAGAGAGTTTTAGAGAGCCAAAGTGGGTTATATATAATCTTTAGGTGCACATTATACCCCTTTGTACAAGAACCGTTTGGGTCCGATGGGGTTGAGATGTGTTTTCTTTGAGGGTTACATGGAGTTGAATAGTGGAGGGATGAACTGGAAAAGTGGTACATTTTAAGATCTAGATATGATTTAGAGGTGTGAAAGTTAGTAGATAGAGGGTTAAGAGTGGTATACGAATTTTTTCTGGCGAGATAAAAAATGGAAGTGCGACTTAAATTAATTTTGGGGAGATATGAGAGTGACTACAAGATAAATTGGTGGTAAAAATGTATATATTTGATAAATAAGATGTGTGCTTTATTGAGGTCTGAGATGGTAAAGGCCCATATTGCGCACAGAGAGTGTCCGGACGGTGTCCGAGAGGCTTTTTCGGCTTATGAGTGGTACTTGTGGAGGGTTTTAGGGAGGATATAGAAGAAACAGGGCCCTTCTTATCGATATGTACCCTTGTCTTGAGAGAAGTAGGAGTATATTGGCTTGAAATCTTGAAAAGAGAAGAATCCACGTGATATTCATGTGACTACAGAGGAGTGTTGAGTGGCCGAATTGCGGGATTGCGGGAACCCGAGGCTGCGATGTGGTGAAAAATAATCTTTTCTTGCAATGGGGAACACTGTAATGTATGTTAGAGAGTCAGTAGACGTCTTGATGTTCCAGTAGACCCCCCAGTAACGGTATAAAATGTGTAGTTTTGCGGCCAAAGTCAGTAAAAAGTGATACTTGCGGGCATGAGACGGTGTCCACCGGTAAACTGGGGCGTGGGAAAATGGTATGGGATGTTTTACTTGTGGGGGGAGATATTTTGCGGGGTAGAGTAGGCGTGGACACACGGCTGTATAGCACGGCTGATGCGGCTTGTACAGATCGGGAAAATGTATCTGCATGGAACAGTGCGGCTGAGATGCAGGGCTATTACTATGCCAGATCGGGTAAAGCCACGTGTAAGTCACGAGTGCCCAGTCAAAAAAGAAACAAGGATGCCGCGGACGGCATATTTTATGAGTATGCATCGCCGCACCAGGCGCCACAGTGCCGCATGACACGCCACAGTGCCGTGGCACGCCATCTCACGTGTTCCCACGTGAATCACACGTGTGACTTTTCTCTAAAAATTTTTTCTTCGCTAAGACTCTCGCAAAGTGTCCTTAAAAGCGGTGTAAGAGAAAAAGTATTTCGGGCGGTGATAGGAAGACAACAGAGCGAGCGAGCAGAGACCAAAGTGAAATGTTTTTCTCGGCATGGGCAAGGGGACTGAGAGAGGTAAAAGTGACCGATGGAAAATCAAGGCGTAAGGAACTACATGCGAAAGCAAAAAAGAAGACAAGTCTGAAAGGATTTGGAAACTTTTCTGAGTAGGCTTGTGCGTTCGTAGGAGGGTTTTAGACGGAAGGCCGCGTCGAGCGGTGGAGAGAGTTACTGGGGAGATCGAGAGATCTGCTTGGGCTCTACACAGCGCTCGGCATGGGCGATGGACAGATAGGTTTTTTTAGGTGGAGGAGTCCTAGTAGTAGTAGCGGCGTTCTGTCGTGAGGCGAACGGGTTTAGTACAGCTGACCTTGGTCCTAGCTTGAACAGACCCATCGAGGACGTTGTTTTTATGAACTCCTCGGTCGGGCAGTGAAGGATTTGGTGGATTACTAGCCGATGGCAATGTAGTCGTTGTTTCTCTCGAAAGAGAGAGACACACCGAAAACTAATAGGGGGAATGCTCTGTTGAATAGCCGGCGGCGAGTTCTTTGTCGCTGTGATTCTTCTGGAGTAACCCTCTCTCAGGCGGGGGGGATATTAAACCTTGTTCCGTGAAACACCGGGGAAGTGTTTAGTGGAACCCAGTCGGAGGAACTCAAAGAGTGCTATGGGAGGAGTGTATGGAGCGATAAGCTTGGGTAACACCTTGCTTTTCTGTTCCTGCACCGCAGCTTCGTTTTACGAGCTGTTGTTTTATCAAGATCTATCTGCGAAAGGAGAGTGGGGTATTGGAGTGTTCTTTCGGGAACACTTTGATCTTCTGCTTTTCCTTAACACGATAGTTATCTGGTTGATCCTGCCAGTAGTCATATGCTTGTCTCAAAGATTAAGCCATGCATGTCTAAGTATAAGCAATTTATACAGTGAAACTGCGAATGGCTCATTAAATCAGTTATCGTTTATTTGATAGTTCCTTTACTACATGGTATAACTGTGGTAATTCTAGAGCTAATACATGCTTAAAATCTCGACCTTTCGGAAGAGATGTATTTATTAGATAAAAAATCAACGTCTTCGGACTCCTTGATGATTCATAATAACTTTTCGAATCGCATGGCCTTGTGCTGGCGATGGTTCATTCAAATTTCTGCCCTATCAACTTTCGATGGTAGGATAGTGGCCTACCATGGTTTCAACGGGTAACGGGGAATAAGGGTTCGATTCCGGAGAGGGAGCCTGAGAAACGGCTACCACATCCAAGGAAGGCAGCAGGCGCGCAAATTACCCAATCCTGACACAGGGAGGTAGTGACAATAAATAACGATACAGGGCCCTTACGGGTCTTGTAATTGGAATGAGTACAATGTAAATACCTTAACGAGGAACAATTGGAGGGCAAGTCTGGTGCCAGCAGCCGCGGTAATTCCAGCTCCAATAGCGTATATTAAAGTTGTTGCAGTTAAAAAAGCTCGTAGTTGAACTTTGGGCCTGGTCGGCCGGTCCGGATTTTTCCGCGTACTGGTTTTTCCGACCGGGCCTTTCCTTCTGGCTAGCCCTGGGTCCTTGTGGCCCTTGGTGAACCAGGACTTTTACTTTGAAAAAATTAGAGTGTTCAAAGCAGGCGTATTGCTCGAATATATTAGCATGGAATAATAGAATAGGACGTTTGGTTCTATTTTGTTGGTTTCTAGGACCATCGTAATGATTAATAGGGACGGTCGGGGGCATCAGTATTCAGTTGTCAGAGGTGAAATTCTTGGATTTACTGAAGACTAACTACTGCGAAAGCATTTGCCAAGGACGTTTTCATTAATCAAGAACGAAAGTTAGGGGATCGAAGATGATCAGATACCGTCGTAGTCTTAACCATAAACTATGCCGACTAGGGATCGGGTGGTGTTTTTTTACTGACCCACTCGGCACCTTACGAGAAATCAAAGTCTTTGGGTTCTGGGGGGAGTATGGTCGCAAGGCTGAAACTTAAAGGAATTGACGGAAGGGCACCACCAGGAGTGGAGCCTGCGGCTTAATTTGACTCAACACGGGGAAACTCACCAGGTCCAGACACAATAAGGATTGACAGATTGAGAGCTCTTTCTTGATTTTGTGGGTGGTGGTGCATGGCCGTTCTTAGTTGGTGGAGTGATTTGTCTGCTTAATTGCGATAACGAACGAGACCTTAACCTACTAAATAGTGGTGCTAGCATTTGCTGGTTTTTCCACTTCTTAGAGGGACTATCGGTTTCAAGCCGATGGAAGTTTGAGGCAATAACAGGTCTGTGATGCCCTTAGACGTTCTGGGCCGCACGCGCGCTACACTGACGGAGCCAACGAGTCTAACCTTGGCCGAGAGGTCTGGGTAATCTTGTGAAACTCCGTCGTGCTGGGGATAGAGCATTGTAATTATTGCTCTTCAACGAGGAATTCCTAGTAAGCGCAAGTCATCAGCTTGCGTTGATTACGTCCCTGCCCTTTGTACACACCGCCCGTCGCTAGTACCGATTGAATGGCTTAGTGAGGCCTCAGGATCTGCTTAGAGAAGGGGGCAACTCCATCTCAGAGCGGAGAATCTGGTCAAACTTGGTCATTTAGAGGAACTAAAAGTCGTAACAAGGTTTCCGTAGGTGAACCTGCGGAAGGATCATTATAGAAAATGACGTGAACTCTTAACGGAGTTCTCTCAAAGTGTTGGAGGAAGGCCTGCGCTTAATTGCGCGGCTGTTTTAATCTCCTCCGCCTTTGATACACACATTGGAGTTTCTACTTTTTGTTCTCTTTGGGAGGGTTCTGCTCTCCCAGAGGTAAACACAAACAATCTTTTATTATACTATTAACACAGTCAAATGAATTTTAAAACAAAATATTCAAAACTTTCAACAACGGATCTCTTGGTTCTCGCATCGATGAAGAACGCAGCGAACTGCGATACGTAATGTGAATTGCAGAATTCCGTGAATCATCGAATCTTTGAACGCACATTGCGCCCCTTGGTATTCCGGGGGCATGCCTGTTTGAGCGTCATTTCCCTCTCAAACTTTACGTTTGGTAGTGAGCGATACTCTACTCTGGAGTTTGCTTGAAAATGGGAGGCCATAGGCGAAGCATTGCTTTCCAATCCTGCGGCCCTCTGCTTACTTCCCCTTGTGGGTTGTGGCAGGGGAAAGCGGGAGGCGCCTTGCCACGATAGTCGTATTAGGTTTTACCGACTCGGCGAAAGTGAA
>UEGL01000009.1:857500-862500 GCA_900465325.1 Zygosaccharomyces sapae | reverse complement strand
TGGATCTTGTCGGAAATAGTGCTTTATTTGGGAATATCTCCGTTATGCGGGCACATAGAGGACTGGGAGTGAGAGAATATTTTTCGCGGCGGCTGAAAGTACCGGATTGAACATTATTCGTGACCGAAAACTTTTTCATTTTCGAGATATTCGCATATAAAGGGATCGCTTCGTGTTTATGATTAGGTAGTGATACGGAACATTAAGACAAAGCGGTGACAGATGAAAAGGTAGTAAAAGATAAGGAACCAAAAGTAAACAGATAGGGAGTTTTAATAAGTGAATAACGGTGGAATTAGAGGGAATGGATAAAGTTTAAAGATGATAAGAAGGGTCGAATTAGTGGGTGTTATAAAGGTTAGAAGAGTGTAGGAGGCATGGATAGAGAGATAAAAAATTAAAAGGGGACTCGGAGAGAGTTTTAGAGAGCCAAAGTGGGTTATATATAATCTTTAGGTGCACATTATACCCCTTTGTACAAGAACCGTTTGGGTCCGATGGGGTTGAGATGTGTTTTCTTTGAGGGTTACATGGAGTTGAATAGTGGAGGGATGAACTGGAAAAGTGGTACATTTTAAGATCTAGATATGATTTAGAGGTGTGAAAGTTAGTAGATAGAGGGTTAAGAGTGGTATAGGAATTTTTTCTGGCGAGATAAAAAATGGAAGTGCGACTTAAAGTAATTTTGGGGAGATATGAGAGTGACTACAAGATAAATTGGTGGTAAAAATGTATATATTTGATAAATAAGATGTGTGCTTTATTGAGGTCTGAGATGTTAAAGGCCCATATTGCGCACAGAGAGTGTCCGGACGGTGTCCGAGAGGCTTTTTCGGCTTATGAGTGGTACTTGTGGAGGGTTTTAGGGAGGATATAGAAGAAAGAGGGCCCTATTTATCGATATGTACCCTTGTCTTGAGAGAAGTAGGAGTATATTGGCTTGAAATCTGGAAAGAGAAGTATCCACGTGATATTCATGTGACTACAGAGGAGTGTTGAGTGGCAGAATTGCGGGATTGCAGGAACCCGAGGCTGCGATGTGGTGAAAAATAATCTTTTCTTGCAATGGGGAACACTGTAATGTATGTTAGAGAGTCAGTAGACGTCTTGATGTTCCAGTAGACCCCCAGTAACGGTATCAAATGTGTAGTTTTGCGGCCAAAGTCGGTGAAAAGTGATACTTGCGGGCATGAGACGGTATCCACCGGTAATCTGGGGCGTGGAAAAATGGTATGGGACGTTTTACTTGTGGGGGGAGATAGTTTGCGGGGTAGAGTAGGCGTGGACACACGGCTGTATAGCACGGCTGATGCGGCTTGTACAGATCGGGAAAATGTATCTGCATGGAACAGTGCGGCTGAGATGCAGGGCTATTACTATGCCAGATCGGGTAAAGCCACGTGTAAGTCACGAGTGCCCAGTCAAAAAAGAAACAAGGATGCCGCGGACGGCATATTTTATGAGTATGCATCGCCGCACCAGGCGCCACAGTGCCGCATGACACGCCACAGTGCCGTGGCACGCCATCTCACGTGTTCCCACGTGAATCGCACGTGTTTTGACTTTTCTCTAAAATTTTTCTTCGCTAAGACTCTCGCAAAGTGTCCTTAAAAGCGGTGTAAGAGAAAAGTATTTCGGGCGGTGACAGGAAGACAACAGAGCGAGCGGGCAGAGACCAAAGTGAAATGTTTTTCTCGGCATGGGCAAGGGGACTGAGAGAGGTAGAAGTGACCGATGGAAAATCAAGGCGTAAGGAACTACATGCGAAAGCAAAAAAGAAGACAAGTCTGAAAGGATTTGGAAACTTTTCTGAGTAGGCTTGTGCGTTCGTAGGAGGGTTTTAGACGGAAGGCCGCGTCGAGCGGTGGAGAGAGTTACTGGGGAGATCGAGAGATCTGCTTGGGCTCTACACAGCGCTCGGCATGGGCGATGGACAGATAGGTTTTAGGTGGAGGAGTCCTAGTAGTAGTAGCGGCGTTCTGTCGTGAGGCGAACGGGTTTAGTACAGCTGACCTTGGTCCTAGCTTGAACAGACCCATCGAGGACGTTGTTTTATGAACTCCTCGGTCGGGCAGTGAAGGATTTGGTGGATTACTAGCCGATGGCAATGTAGTCGTTGTTTCTCTCGAAAGAGAGACACACCGAAAACTAATAGGGGAATGCTCTGTTGAATAGCCGGCGGCGAGTTCTTTGTCGCTGTGATTCTTCTGGAGTAACCCTCTCTCAGGCGGGGGATATTAAACCTTGTTCCGTGAAACACCGGGGAAGTGTTTAGTGGAACCCAGTCGGAGGAACTCAAAGAGTGCTATGGGAGGAGTGTATGGAGCGATAAGCTTGGGTAACACCTTGCTTTTCTGTTCCTGCACCGCAGCTTCGTTTTTAACGAGCTGTTGTTTTATCCAAGATCTATCTGCGAAAGGAGAGTGGGGGTATTGGAGTGTTCTCTTTTCGGGAGCACTTTGATCTTCTGCTTTTCCTTAACACGATAGTTATCTGGTTGATCCTGCCAGTAGTCATATGCTTGTCTCAAAGATTAAGCCATGCATGTCTAAGTATAAGCAATTTATACAGTGAAACTGCGAATGGCTCATTAAATCAGTTATCGTTTATTTGATAGTTCCTTTACTACATGGTATAACTGTGGTAATTCTAGAGCTAATACATGCTTAAAATCTCGACCTTTCGGAAGAGATGTATTTATTAGATAAAAAATCAACGTCTTCGGACTCCTTGATGATTCATAATAACTTTTCGAATCGCATGGCCTTGTGCTGGCGATGGTTCATTCAAATTTCTGCCCTATCAACTTTCGATGGTAGGATAGTGGCCTACCATGGTTTCAACGGGTAACGGGGAATAAGGGTTCGATTCCGGAGAGGGAGCCTGAGAAACGGCTACCACATCCAAGGAAGGCAGCAGGCGCGCAAATTACCCAATCCTGACACAGGGAGGTAGTGACAATAAATAACGATACAGGGCCCTTACGGGTCTTGTAATTGGAATGAGTACAATGTAAATACCTTAACGAGGAACAATTGGAGGGCAAGTCTGGTGCCAGCAGCCGCGGTAATTCCAGCTCCAATAGCGTATATTAAAGTTGTTGCAGTTAAAAAGCTCGTAGTTGAACTTTGGGCCTGGTCGGCCGGTCCGGATTTTTCCGCGTACTGGTTTTCCGACCGGGCCTTTCCTTCTGGCTAGCCCTGGGTCCTTGTGGCCCTTGGTGAACCAGGACTTTTACTTTGAAAAATTAGAGTGTTCAAAGCAGGCGTATTGCTCGAATATATTAGCATGGAATAATAGAATAGGACGTTTGGTTCTATTTTGTTGGTTTCTAGGACCATCGTAATGATTAATAGGGACGGTCGGGGCATCAGTATTCAGTTGTCAGAGGTGAAATTCTTGGATTTACTGAAGACTAACTACTGCGAAAGCATTTGCCAAGGACGTTTTCATTAATCAAGAACGAAAGTTAGGGGATCGAAGATGATCAGATACCGTCGTAGTCTTAACCATAAACTATGCCGACTAGGGATCGGGTGGTGTTTTTACTGACCCACTCGGCACCTTACGAGAAATCAAAGTCTTTGGGTTCTGGGGAGTATGGTCGCAAGGCTGAAACTTAAAGGAATTGACGGAAGGGCACCACCAGGAGTGGAGCCTGCGGCTTAATTTGACTCAACACGGGGAAACTCACCAGGTCCAGACACAATAAGGATTGACAGATTGAGAGCTCTTTCTTGATTTTGTGGGTGGTGGTGCATGGCCGTTCTTAGTTGGTGGAGTGATTTGTCTGCTTAATTGCGATAACGAACGAGACCTTAACCTACTAAATAGTGGTGCTAGCATTTGCTGGTTTTCCACTTCTTAGAGGGACTATCGGTTTCAAGCCGATGGAAGTTTGAGGCAATAACAGGTCTGTGATGCCCTTAGACGTTCTGGGCCGCACGCGCGCTACACTGACGGAGCCAACGAGTCTAACCTTGGCCGAGAGGTCTGGGTAATCTTGTGAAACTCCGTCGTGCTGGGGATAGAGCATTGTAATTATTGCTCTTCAACGAGGAATTCCTAGTAAGCGCAAGTCATCAGCTTGCGTTGATTACGTCCCTGCCCTTTGTACACACCGCCCGTCGCTAGTACCGATTGAATGGCTTAGTGAGGCCTCAGGATCTGCTTAGAGAAGGGGGCAACTCCATCTCAGAGCGGAGAATCTGGTCAAACTTGGTCATTTAGAGGAACTAAAAGTCGTAACAAGGTTTCCGTAGGTGAACCTGCGGAAGGATCATTATAGAAAATGACGTGAACTCTTAACGGAGTTCTCTCAAAGTGTTGGAGGGGAAGGCCTGCGCTTAATTGCGCGGCTGTTTTTAATCTCCTCCGCCTTTGATACACACATTGGAGTTTCTACTTTTTTGTTCTCTTTGGGAGGGTTCTGCTCTCCCAGAGGTAAACACAAACAATCTTTTATTATACTATTAACACAGTCAAATGAATTTTAAAAACAAAATATTCAAAACTTTCAACAACGGATCTCTTGGTTCTCGCATCGATGAAGAACGCAGCGAACTGCGATACGTAATGTGAATTGCAGAATTCCGTGAATCATCGAATCTTTGAACGCACATTGCGCCCCTTGGTATTCCGGGGGGCATGCCTGTTTGAGCGTCATTTCCCTCTCAAACTTTACGTTTGGTAGTGAGCGATACTCTACTCTGGAGTTTGCTTGAAAATGGGAGGCCATAGGCGAAGCATTGCTTTCCAATCCTGCGGCCCTCTGCTTACTTCCCCTTGTGGGTTGTGGCAGGGGAAAGCGGGAGGCGCCTTGCCACGATAGTCGTATTAGGTTTTACCGACTCGGCGAAAGTGAAGAGGTTTGCTTTTTAAAAAGAAGCAGGCAGCGTCTGGCTTGACAAAATTCTCAAAGTTTGACCTCAAATCAGGTAGGATTACCCGCTGAACTTAAGCATATCAATAAGCGGAGGAAAAGAAACCAACCGGGATTG
>UEGL01000009.1:847500-852500 GCA_900465325.1 Zygosaccharomyces sapae | reverse complement strand
CTTTTTCATTTTCGAGATATTCGCATATAAAGGGATCGCTTCGTGTTTATGATTAGGTAGTGATACGGAACATTAAGACAAAGCGGTGACAGATGAAAAGGTAGTAAAAGATAAGGAACCAAAAGTAAACAGATAGGGAGTTTTAATAAGTGAATAACGGTGGAATTAGAGGGAATGGATAAAGTTTAAAGATGATAAGAAGGGTCGAATTAGTGGGTGTTATAAAGGTTAGAAGAGTGTAGGAGGCATGGATAGAGAGATAAAAAATTAAAAGGGGACTCGGAGAGAGTTTTAGAGAGCCAAAGTGGGTTATATATAATCTTTAGGTGCACATTATACCCCTTGTACAAGAACCGTTTGGGTCCGATGGGGTTGAGATGTGTTTTCTTTGAGGGTTACATGGAGTTGAATAGTGGAGGGATGAACTGGAAAAGTGGTACATTTTAAGATCTAGATATGATTTAGAGGTGTGAAAGTTAGTAGATAGAGGGTTAAGAGTGGTATAGGAATTTTTTCTGGCGAGATAAAAAATGGAAGTGCGACTTAAAGTAATTTTGGGGAGATATGAGAGTGACTACAAGATAAATTGGTGGTAAAAATGTATATATTTGATAAATAAGATGTGTGCTTTATTGAGGTCTGAGATGTTAAAGGCCCATATTGCGCACAGAGAGTGTCCGGACGGTGTCCGAGAGGCTTTTTCGGCTTATGAGTGGTACTTGTGGAGGGTTTTAGGGAGGATATAGAAGAAAGAGGGCCCTATTTATCGATATGTACCCTTGTCTTGAGAGAAGTAGGAGTATATTGGCTTGAAATCTGGAAAAGAGAAGTATCCACGTGATATTCATGTGACTACAGAGGAGTGTTGAGTGGCAGAATTTGCGGGATTGCGGGAACCCGAGGCTGCGATGTGGTGAAAAATAATCTTTTCTTGCAATGGGGAACACTGTAATGTATGTTAGAGAGTCAGTAGACGTCTTGATGTTCCAGTAGACCCCCAGTAACGGTATCAAATGTGTAGTTTTGCGGCCAAAGTCGGTGAAAAGTGATACTTGCGGGCATGAGACGGTATCCACCGGTAATCTGGGGCGTGGAAAAATGGTATGGGACGTTTTACTTGTGGGGGGAGATAGTTTGCGGGGTAGAGTAGGCGTGGACACACGGCTGTATAGCACGGCTGATGCGGCTTGTACAGATCGGGAAAATGTATCTGCATGGAACAGTGCGGCTGAGATGCAGGGCTATTACTATGCCAGATCGGGTAAAGCCACGTGTAAGTCACGAGTGCCCAGTCAAAAAAGAAACAAGGATGCCGCGGACGGCATATTTTATGAGTATGCATCGCCGCACCAGGCGCCACAGTGCCGCATGACACGCCACAGTGCCGTGGCACGCCATCTCACGTGTTCCCACGTGAATCACACGTGTGACTTTTCTCTAAAAATTTTTTCTTCGCTAAGACTCTCGCAAAGTGTCCTTAAAAGCGGTGTAAGAGAAAAAGTATTTCGGGCGGTGACAGGAAGACAACAGAGCGAGCGGGCAGAGACCAAAGTGAAATGTTTTTCTCGGCATGGGCAAGGGGACTGAGAGAGGTAGAAGTGACCGATGGAAAATCAAGGCGTAAGGAACTACATGCGAAAGCAAAAAAGAAGACAAGTCTGAAAGGATTTGGAAACTTTTCTGAGTAGGCTTGTGCGTTCGTAGGAGGGTTTTAGACGGAAGGCCGCGTCGAGCGGTGGAGAGAGTTACTGGGGAGATCGAGAGATCTGCTTGGGCTCTACACAGCGCTCGGCATGGGCGATGGACAGATAGGTTTTTTTAGGTGGAGGAGTCCTAGTAGTAGTAGCGGCGTTCTGTCGTGAGGCGAACGGGTTTAGTACAGCTGACCTTGGTCCTAGCTTGAACAGACCCATCGAGGACGTTGTTTTTATGAACTCCTCGGTCGGGCAGTGAAGGATTTGGTGGATTACTAGCCGATGGCAATGTAGTCGTTGTTTCTCTCGAAAGAGAGAGACACACCGAAAACTAATAGGGGGAATGCTCTGTTGAATAGCCGGCGGCGAGTTCTTTGTCGCTGTGATTCTTCTGGAGTAACCCTCTCTCAGGCGGGGGGATATTAAACCTTGTTCCGTGAAACACCGGGGAAGTGTTTAGTGGAACCCAGTCGGAGGAACTCAAAGAGTGCTATGGGAGGAGTGTATGGAGCGATAAGCTTGGGTAACACCTTGCTTTTCTGTTCCTGCACCGCAGCTTCGTTTTACGAGCTGTTGTTTTATCCAAGATCTATCTGCGAAAGGAGAGTGGGGGTATTGGAGTGTTCTCTTTTCGGGAGCACTTTGATCTTCTGCTTTTCCTTAACACGATAGTTATCTGGTTGATCCTGCCAGTAGTCATATGCTTGTCTCAAAGATTAAGCCATGCATGTCTAAGTATAAGCAATTTATACAGTGAAACTGCGAATGGCTCATTAAATCAGTTATCGTTTATTTGATAGTTCCTTTACTACATGGTATAACTGTGGTAATTCTAGAGCTAATACATGCTTAAAATCTCGACCTTTCGGAAGAGATGTATTTATTAGATAAAAAATCAACGTCTTCGGACTCCTTGATGATTCATAATAACTTTTCGAATCGCATGGCCTTGTGCTGGCGATGGTTCATTCAAATTTCTGCCCTATCAACTTTCGATGGTAGGATAGTGGCCTACCATGGTTTCAACGGGTAACGGGGAATAAGGGTTCGATTCCGGAGAGGGAGCCTGAGAAACGGCTACCACATCCAAGGAAGGCAGCAGGCGCGCAAATTACCCAATCCTGACACAGGGAGGTAGTGACAATAAATAACGATACAGGGCCCTTACGGGTCTTGTAATTGGAATGAGTACAATGTAAATACCTTAACGAGGAACAATTGGAGGGCAAGTCTGGTGCCAGCAGCCGCGGTAATTCCAGCTCCAATAGCGTATATTAAAGTTGTTGCAGTTAAAAAGCTCGTAGTTGAACTTTGGGCCTGGTCGGCCGGTCCGGATTTTTCCGCGTACTGGTTTTTCCGACCGGGCCTTTCCTTCTGGCTAGCCCTGGGTCCTTGTGGCCCTTGGTGAACCAGGACTTTTACTTTGAAAAAATTAGAGTGTTCAAAGCAGGCGTATTGCTCGAATATATTAGCATGGAATAATAGAATAGGACGTTTGGTTCTATTTTGTTGGTTTCTAGGACCATCGTAATGATTAATAGGGACGGTCGGGGCATCAGTATTCAGTTGTCAGAGGTGAAATTCTTGGATTTACTGAAGACTAACTACTGCGAAAGCATTTGCCAAGGACGTTTTCATTAATCAAGAACGAAAGTTAGGGGATCGAAGATGATCAGATACCGTCGTAGTCTTAACCATAAACTATGCCGACTAGGGATCGGGTGGTGTTTTTTTTTACTGACCCACTCGGCACCTTACGAGAAATCAAAGTCTTTGGGTTCTGGGGGGAGTATGGTCGCAAGGCTGAAACTTAAAGGAATTGACGGAAGGGCACCACCAGGAGTGGAGCCTGCGGCTTAATTTGACTCAACACGGGGAAACTCACCAGGTCCAGACACAATAAGGATTGACAGATTGAGAGCTCTTTCTTGATTTTGTGGGTGGTGGTGCATGGCCGTTCTTAGTTGGTGGAGTGATTTGTCTGCTTAATTGCGATAACGAACGAGACCTTAACCTACTAAATAGTGGTGCTAGCATTTGCTGGTTTTTCCACTTCTTAGAGGGACTATCGGTTTCAAGCCGATGGAAGTTTGAGGCAATAACAGGTCTGTGATGCCCTTAGACGTTCTGGGCCGCACGCGCGCTACACTGACGGAGCCAACGAGTCTAACCTTGGCCGAGAGGTCTGGGTAATCTTGTGAAACTCCGTCGTGCTGGGGATAGAGCATTGTAATTATTGCTCTTCAACGAGGAATTCCTAGTAAGCGCAAGTCATCAGCTTGCGTTGATTACGTCCCTGCCCTTTGTACACACCGCCCGTCGCTAGTACCGATTGAATGGCTTAGTGAGGCCTCAGGATCTGCTTAGAGAAGGGGGCAACTCCATCTCAGAGCGGAGAATCTGGTCAAACTTGGTCATTTAGAGGAACTAAAAGTCGTAACAAGGTTTCCGTAGGTGAACCTGCGGAAGGATCATTATAGAAAATGACGTGAACTCTTAACGGAGTTCTCTCAAAGTGTTGGAGGGGAAGGCCTGCGCTTAATTGCGCGGCTGTTTTTAATCTCCTCCGCCTTTGATACACACATTGGAGTTTCTACTTTTTTTGTTCTCTTTGGGAGGGTTCTGCTCTCCCAGAGGTAAACACAAACAATCTTTTATTATACTATTAACACAGTCAAATGAATTTTAAAAACAAAATATTCAAAACTTTCAACAACGGATCTCTTGGTTCTCGCATCGATGAAGAACGCAGCGAACTGCGATACGTAATGTGAATTGCAGAATTCCGTGAATCATCGAATCTTTGAACGCACATTGCGCCCCTTGGTATTCCGGGGGGCATGCCTGTTTGAGCGTCATTTCCCTCTCAAACTTTACGTTTGGTAGTGAGCGATACTCTACTCTGGAGTTTGCTTGAAAATGGGAGGCCATAGGCGAAGCATTGCTTTCCAATCCTGCGGCCCTCTGCTTACTTCCCCTTGTGGGTTGTGGCAGGGGAAAGCGGGAGGCGCCTTGCCACGATAGTCGTATTAGGTTTTACCGACTCGGCGAAAGTGAAGAGGTTTGCTTTTTAAAAAGAAGCAGGCAGCGTCTGGCTTGACAAAATTCTCAAAGTTTGACCTCAAATCAGGTAGGATTACCCGCTGAACTTAAGCATATCAATAAGCGGAGGAAAAGAAACCAACCGGGATTGCCTTAGTAACGGCGAGTGAAGCGGCAAAAGCTCAAATTTGAAATCTGGTACCTTTCGGTGCCCGAGTTGTAATTTGGAGAAAGTGATTCTGGGACTGGCCCTTGCCTATGTTC